>VIAB01001245.1:161962-173467 GCA_009801035.1 Oophaga pumilio
TTTGTGTCATTCTCAAAACTTTTGGCCATGACTGTACACAAGAACTGGTTCAGTGATGTGCATATAGAGATGGAGAGGGTGAACATGGTAATCAACCAGCTCTCTAGTGATGGGCACTCCGGCTCTTTTTGGTGGTCTGGATCACTTGGCTCTGCTCACCAGAAAGAGTCAACTCTTTCGGATGGGAAATGGATCCCTATTAAATATGTGTTCATTAAATTAACACAGCTGAAACCCCATCCTCCGGTGGCCAAAACCCCTCCTACTTGCAACCAGCCAATGACATGAATGGGTGGGAATGGTTTAGTTTGGACTGCCGAAAACCATCATTTTACCATCAGTGACAGCCATTCAGATACTTTGTTGTCTCTCACTGGAGTGCTCACTCCCACAGCTCCCATCAGGGAGTCGGCTCTTTTTATCTGATCGGTTGTAAACTACCCATCACTAAAGGTCTCCACCACAGCTTCATAATCTAGTGAAAGCTGCTTATCCGAATGACTTCTTAAAACATCAGTGCTATGGGCAGTCCACAAACGAAAAAAAAAAGTTACAAAACAAAAGGAAACATTAGCGTCTTTATAATGCCATTTTCCTTGAAACCCAAACATTTCTATATAGGTGGGTGCAGCTTAGTAATGTCAGGATACCCTATATCAACAGGGCAATTACTTTATTTACGGGGCCTAAAGAGCAGTTTTAAAGGGAAAATGCCACCAGAAAAAAACGCTACTAACCTGCAGATATGGGGCCAATCTGCAGGTTTATAGAGTTATAATGCTGCCTGGAGCCTGCATTTAACCTAATGCTGTGGGGAATGAACTTTATTCCCTCCAGAAGAGTTCCCGATTAAGTCACGGGGCAGTGCCGGAGCTGGTTCAGTCACGGCTCTAAGTATACAGAGCTCTGGCTGTATCCGCGCCCCCAATGCAGAGTGTTAGCCAGGGCCGGGGGCTGCAATTACAACTGCCGCTCTGTATACTCAAAGCAGTGACTGAAGCAGCAACGGCGTCGCCCCAATGACTGAAGCGGGAATGCCACCAGGGGGAATAAAGTTCATTTTCTCCCCGCAGTATTAGGCTAAATGAAGGCGCTGGCCAGAATTATGACGCTATTAACCTCCAGGTTAATGGCATTTTTTCTCGTGACAGGTTCCCTTTAAGCAATTCTGTTGGCTTGTAATATTATAATCAGAGCAGCTAAAAATTGGTTTCCGATTGAACTTTCACTGTTGGAAACTCTGAAAACCAACAATCAAGTACGGTAAGTTTTTGATCACAATCCTAAAAATATGCCGAGCTTTCCATTTTTCTGAAAACGCATAAGAAATCCCTTTGCAAGGTAACTTTAGCACTTAAAATACAGCAGTTTTAAATCAATAGGATCTTGACAACTGAAAGTGAATTTTCTTTCTCCCTGACAAAACATTCATTTTAACAATTCTGTTGCGCAGTAATCTCATTGAATCTTTTATAGAGCTCGGCTCAGCAGAAAAAGCTCTAATTTGCTTAGCCAGCATCTCTTACAAAACATGGACTTTGCTTCTATTATTATTCATAAATCTGGATTGATTTGAGAAGTCCATGAATCGAATTGATGTCACCCGCCACTGGAGCATGACGTCCTACAACATTTAATAAAGGGATGTCCCATCAATAGAACCTCTGTTTGTTTTTTTTGTAGCCTCCCTGATTACAAGGCAAATTCCTGGTGCTGGACAGCCCCTTTCTGCTGGCGGACCACCTGATTGTAATCTGATTGTATCCATGAGCTATTATCATAGGGTGACGCTGTAGTACTGAACCTCAACTGACAATCCGTGAGACCTTCAGAGCGATAATGACTCTTGGCAGCAGCACTCTGCTCTGCCTAATAAGTAATTCTCCCTAAAAGACATGAAAATGGTCAATATTATTGGAAAAACCCTTCAATTTACACTTCATGATGCGCAGTGTTAAATGGCTGCAGTCCATTAACATGTTTGCTGACCGGTGGTCTTTTAATAACCTGTTTACACAACAATCCGTTCTTCAGACACGCACTAAATGATCAGTTCAGAGCACATAGGCAACAATTGTTCTCAGCAGCACAGATCTTGTTTACTCAGGATAATGAGCTGTCGAGAACAATGATGCTTTGGGCAAAGCAAAAGATCATTTCACCCAACAAACTAGCTCCTTGCTCACGCTTTCAGGTGACTGGCAGCCTGTATAGACTCTACAATTACGACGCTCGTTCATGATAATCGAGCACTGTAAATGCAACTTTAAAGCGATCCTGTCATCAGGTTTGGTTGATATGAGGTAAGACCACCACCTCTCAGGCCTGATATACAGCATTCTATAAGCTGTATATCTGCCCCCATCACAACCTGCAAGAAAAGGAAAAGTGCTTTCTTATAGTCACCTGCGGGGCGGTCTGTTTACATGGGTGTCGCTGGTTTTGGTCCAACGCCACTTATCTTCTTGTGATGCCGTCCTCCTTCTTGGTTCGTGAGGATGACGCATCCCTGCATCATCCACAGTCTCTCCAGCACCGCGCTCCTGCGCAGGCGTACTTCTCTGCCCTGTTGAGTGTAGAGTAAAGCACTGCAGTGTGCAGGCGCCGGGAAAGGTCAAAGAGCCCTGGTGAGCATAATAAAAGCAATTTTCACCTCTTACAGGTCAGGCTGGGGTCAGATATACAGCATTATAGAATGCTGTATATCAGGCCTGAAAGGTGGTGGCTGTATCTTATAGCGGCCAAACCTGGTGACAGGTTCCCTTTAAGCCACATTTTGATTGTTCAAAAACAATTCATCCAATTACACTTGTACTTTAGAGATAAAAAAAATAAAAAATTCTAGCTATAGGCCGCTAAGTTGTCCCAAGCTCAACGACAATACACATTGGTTTTCTGAGCTTATTAAACAGAAGATATGATTAATAAATAAATCATACACTATATATTCTAGCAATGTGACCAAATACATAAAACCATTAGCAAATAGCTCATCCCCTATCACACATGCACTGCAATGTCAGCACACGACACCGTCTATTACACGCTGCTCACAACCCCTTAACCCCTTACGCTCCTGCACCAGTCTCATCACTCACTACTGAACCTTAGCTTTATTCATTCACTGAATGAGCTGATCGCTCAACACTCATGTGGCTGCCAGCAAGTAAGTGGGAGAAGTGCTGGATACAAAGCAATCGGAGGATGGACTGTATTCATATATACTTGTATATACACAGAAAAAACTACACTGGAGCAATCACTGCGAGCTGTCACCTGAAATCACTGCTTGTGGACTGGCTCCAAGCCATTAATAAGCGCCCCCCTCAATGTCTGTCTAATGAATTTTCAGAGACATGCGGCAGAATATCTTACAGCTATTCTCAGCCATCTGTCCTTTTCCCTCTCTGCAGCAATATGAATTTGCACGAGTTGTAATGTAATACATTGTGCTGTATGCCTCTGCACGTTTGCGAACACCGACATATCAATTGAACCTATCAGGAGTCACAACTTCTTTACGGCCGTGCTCCGTTGTAAAGGACGTCTGTCTCCTCTATCTCCGGACGCCGACATGATTTTCGGTATAATTTAAAACTCCTTGTAGAGGCCGCTGAGAAATGGAATAGTAGGCTGCACGCCGTACAATAAGGAGCCAAGTGAATGGGGGCAGGTTTATGTCTGGGACATTGGCAATTCAATTTGTATGTTAATCCAAAAAGTCACCAGGGGGGTCTTACAATGAGGGGTTTCAAGTCTTTTAATTATAAGGTACCATCAAGGCTATTTCAGAGTTTTAATCTCATCTAGGTCAATAGTTAGGAAGCTTTAACTGGTTAATAGCCTGCTGCTGCAGAACTGCTACATCGCACTGTCTGATACATCAGATATAACCTACAGTAAGAGATGAATGTTTATCTGCAGAGTAAAGAGATATTGCAGCAGATGAACGCAACCAGGTTTTTGTAATACACCATAATGTAAGAGCAGAGACCCTGATTGCAGTGATGTGTCACTTACTGTTTTTTTTGTGTTTCAATACAATAAGTGTTTTATCAGCAGCATAACATCATTAGAGGACAACTGGCCTCGTGCATCCTTGTCCAGCCAGGCTTCTAGCACTGATTAGCAGCCCTCTGTCACTATGCAATATACATCGCTGGAATCAGGATCTTTGTCCCTACCTCAGGTTGCTGTCTGATTGCATAGTGAAGAAACCTGCTGACAGATTCTCTTTAAGAAGGGAAAAACTATGGTGTCCCTCTCATTTATGACATCGTTCCCTTCTGAACCCCTTCACTCCCGGGGCCATTTATAAATTTTTTCCTCCCCTTATTCCAAAAGCCATAACGTTTTTATTTTTCCACCAATATAGCCGTAGGAGGGCTTGTTTTTTTCCGGATGAGTTGTACTTTTCAACTATATAGTGTACTGGAAAATGGGAAAAGAAATTCCAAGTGCGGTGAAAAAAAAAAGTGCAAATTGTTTTTTATTTACCATATTCACCATATGGTAAAACTGAGCTGGGGATATGATACTCCAGGTCAGTATGAAAACGTAGATACCAAACATGTATAGTTTTATGGGGGGGAGGGGTTCAAATAGTGAAAACAAATTTTGAAATTTGTATGAAAATTTTGTTTTGCTTTTGTTGCCATTTTCCGAGACCTGTAGCGTCTTCATTTTTCGGGATCTAGGGCTATGTGAGGGCTTATTTTTTTTCCCTGAGCTGACATTTTTATTGATACCATTTTGGGGTAGATACAATGTTTTGATCTCCTCTTAGTGCGTTTTATTGCAATTTTGTGGCGGTCAAATAATCGTAATTCTGGTGTTTCGATATTTTCTCGTTAAATAAAATAATACAATCGGTAAACTGCTTTATATTTTGATAGGTCGGACATATCTGATACCAAATATGTGTATTTTTTTAATTATTTTATTTTTAATGGGGCAAAAAGGGGGATGATTTGAACTTCTGTTTTTTGTTTTTTTTATTTATAAAAACTTTGTTTTTCAATTTTTATTGAATTTAATAGCCTCATTAGGAAATTTGAAACTGCGATATTCCTATTCTTTGTGCTATACATAGCAGTGCATCAGCCCTGCTATATACAGCAGATATCACAATCTCCTATTCAAAGGATTATAATGGCATGCAAGGGGGTCATCATCAGACCCCTGGCTGTCATGACAACACATCGACACTCAAAAATCACGTCACAGGCGCACTGATTGGAACATGGAATGATGCGCACTCGTGTTGGCGAATGTTAAATCCTGCTGTCAGAGGTTGACAGCAGGATTTAACAGGTTAACAGCCATGGGAAAAATTCCGCTCCACCTGCGGCTGTTACAGGCACACGATGGCTGATTAAATCCGCCACAGAGCCGTGTATCTATTGCATCATGTGTTTTATGCTTCAGAGAGTATCTAATGCTGTCATCCGTGATACGTCCCAGAGAAATTATTTAATATCGACCATGTGTGATTCACCTCATAGACGTGTATATAATGCGCACGCATGGTATGACCCAGAGCCATGTATGTAATGTCTAGCATGCGTGACACGCCCCCAAACCGTGCATCTAATACCCATCCCATGACACTAATGCTCCCATAGAAGTGGATGGAGCAGTGTCACACATTACACTGGTGCTTCCATAGAAGTGGATGGAGTAGTGTAACACATTACTCTAATGCTTCCATAGAAGTGGATGGAGCAGTGTCACACATTACACTAATGGTTCCATAGAAGTGGATGGAGCAGTGTCACACATTACACTAATGGTTCCATAGAAGTGGATGGAGTGGTGTCACACATTACACTAATGCTTCCATAGAAGTGGATGGAGTGGTGTCACACATTACACTAATGCTTCCATAGAAGTGGATGGAGCAGTGTCACACATTACACTAATGCTTCCATAGAAGTGGATGGAGCAGTGTCACACATTACACTAATGCTTCCATAGAAGTGGATGGAGTGGTGTCACACATTACACTAATGCTTCCAAAGAAGTAGATGGAGCAGTGTCACACATTACACTAATGCTTCCATAGAAGTGGATGGAGTGGTGTCACACATTACACTAATGCTTCCACAAAAGTGGACAGAGCTGTGTCATAAATTAAACCACTACTCCCACAGAAGTGGATGGAGAAGTATCACACATTACATATATTAGATACTGCGTATCTAATCCCATCATGTTATACACTACACTGAGCCCTGTATTTAATCCCAGTGTGTGTTATAGTACGTGTATCTAATCGCAGCACGCGATACACTCTGCATATCTAACCCCAGCGCATGATACGATGAGCAACACCAACTAACAGAATAGAAGCTGCCGGCCGTCCTGGGTGACACTGTCCACACGTCAGTATCACTTTGCTGTCAACAGAATGCCTCCGCACTGTGATCCTAAACTTCATCCTCCTTTTTCGTTTTGCCAACGCCCAGGAGTAGTGACACCACCCACGAGAGCAGATCCCACCCACATTCACTGCCGTCATAATGCGAGCTAGTTGTACACTAGGTTTTCATGGTAAATTTCAGCAGCTGCTCCCACTAGTGTTTAAAAGAGGAAAATAAAACAACTTTTTAAATTATTTTTCATATTTTACCCAATTAAAAACAAACACTATTTTTTATAAAAACATTAATGGCACTTTCCCTTTAAAAATGAAGCACCAGCTCAGACAGAACATCTGGAAACTGCATTATTAGCAATTCTTCAATAGTCACTCAGTTGCTACCTTTAAAGGATAGGTTATGGAAATATGCCACATCACTATTTAGAATTTATAATCTTTAAACAGGACCTGCTCTAAAAACAGAGTTAAATAACTGGTAAAAATCCCTCAGCTCCCCTGATTCTGCCACTCTTCTTTATTTTGTGCTGCTTTGCGCCATTGTTGAAGTATTCACACGTGTTGCTTTTGGAGCGCAATATGTGAAATCGCTCCTTGCAGACCAACTGGGCGTTTCTTCACAGTCTTCTCCGGGGGTGTGCGCTTTCACTGCTCCCACACAATTAATTCAGCAGAATCTGTGATTGACAGAGTGCTAGATCAACTGTAATTGGCAGCGTAAGGGAGGAGGGGATAACAACGCATGCCCCCTGAGAAGACTGAAAAAAAAAATACCCGGCTGAACTACAAGCAGGGATTTGAGATGTGAATTTTTCTTCTATGGAGAGGCGCAGCACAAAATGGAAAGGAGTGTTAGAATCAGGGAAACTTTTGAGTAAAAGACGGGTCATCTTAAAATCATTTAGTTCATTATATTTAATGTGTTACCCAAAATGGCCTGTTTTTAGCATAGGGCATCTATATTAGATTGGTATGGATCCAATTCTAGACACTACATGCAATCAACCTACTTCCTAAGGGTCCATGATCCTGTAGTTATCTCTTCTGTTACGTGATGGATGCATCCCCAACTTGAATTCTATCTTCCTGTTCCAATGAAGGAAGAAAAAAACGGAATTCTTGGTGTGAACAGAGCCTAAACCACTAGCCATGGATGAAAAGGGATGTATCTTTTTTTTCGGGGGGAAGTGGGTGGGCAGGCTTGGCCGGAAAACCAAGAGCCAGTGTGATGGTGGATCTTGGCACAGCAGTTTCCAAGCTGTCGGTGAGTAATCTGCTCCTCATGGTCCAGCACCATTGCTGAGCTCTGACGTCAGAGAACACTAATCCTATCCGCACCATACAAACAGTCCGCTGATGTCTACAATAAAAGATGATTATGCCAGAAGTCTGGACCTTACATCTGCTGTGTACGGTTGAAATCTTAAGCAACGCACTGGTCGTTTCAATGCAGCCAAATGTTTATTTTAGATATAACAGAAGCTGGATTGTGAACATTTCCATATAATCCTTCACTAGAACAAGACCACAAATATCCTGCCATTCACCAATTGCAGACTGCTATTTTCATGCAACAGTGTTTGCAAGCAAAATAATGGCCTTTTACAAAGAAGCGTCTGATATCTTTGTGCTCAGCAAACAGAAAAAAAATAATAAATTGGCATTAATGGCATTTAATTGAGTTATAGGCCCAACGGAAATTGGCTTCTATCAAATAGTTTTATTTTGGAGCAATGTCCCTGGTGTCTTTGTGGATGGCGGGAGGTCGAAATTATCTTCAAATCTGGCAAATGTGATTGGAAAGGGATGAAGCAGCAGCTGCTCTATGGGCTAAAAACAAAGTCTGGTAAACAAGTTGGGAAATGACGAGTTTATGAATGCCTCCGACCAATTAACTGGTGAAAAATAGCCTTCAAAACATCAGGATCAGGCCGGTTCAGAAAATGACCCAAAATAATGTTTACAATTTCTATAAAATAAGGCGTATGGTTTATAAAATATACGACAAGGCAAACAGAAGCCTTCTCAAAAACAAAATTATGAGAAAACCTCAAATTGGAAGGGCAAAGGAAAAAAATACTAATGCATCCCGGTAACTGCACCAATGATGGTTTAGTGTAGTTTTTAAAGGAATTATATGAATGGGAATTTTTCACAGCCAAAATATAAACTAGGTAGAAAATCATATAGAGAATTATTAAATGACAGCCGACTAGCAAACCCAGCGAGTAGTCGTCTCAAGCTACACATCATGCGTTGTAAATGAGCCCCCACAATTAACGTCCTTCCAACCCATTTCCTTCAAGACCCCTTAATTACAGTATATAGTGACAGTGAGGCAAAAAATTAGAAAAAAAAACGTTGTGGTGGCCATGTTCTTCAGCCTATCATACAATGAAGTATATAAAGAAACATACAAAGGAGGCCGTGATACGAGGAAATGACATGTCCTACCTACTGGTGCGTATCAAAGCCCAGTCACACAACAGAACAACATACAAATGGTTTATAACACATATAAAGAATGGAGGATGGTTACGATCAACCTCCAATGTCTGGATCCTGGACTAGACCTTAGGCCGGGGTCACACTACCGTACAACACGAACGAGTGTGATGAGAAAAAACATTGCATAGTACTCGGCCCAGGGTTAATCTATGGGGCAGATCACATCTGCGTTTATTTTCTCACGCCGAATCAGCATGCGAGAACAATGGCAGCACTGCGATTGGCACCGAGACTTGCACCCATATAAGTCTATGGGTGGGAGTGACACAGCGCACATCATTGAGATCATCCGAGTGCTGTGCGATATACGCCGACGCCGGCAGTGGAGGAGATGGAGAAACTAGTTTCTCCGCCTCCTCCTCAGCTGTGCTCCGATCCGCTCTGTGTGAAAGGCTCGGAGCACAGTCACATGACACTCGGCTCCAGCACACAGCAGAGGGTCATTAGCATATCACATCCGATGCACTCATATCGGAAGCCATACGCTAGTCTGACCCCGGCCTTAAACTGAGTTATTCTCGTTTCAGCCATGAAGTCAAAACACCTAATTTAAGGGGAACATGGCATCGGACGGCCTAAAATGTAACCCTTCAGAGTTTTTCATTTCATCAAATCTGAGGAAATGTCAGGTCGTCCTGATAGAAACCAGATTGTCCGGAAAATGCCAAAATAATTAAAATTTTAAAGTGGAAAAAAAATTACTGTAGCACGCTGAAAATGTCAATTTCAGGGTGACACTGAAAATTTTACTTTAGCTACCATAACTAACAATTTAACATATTTTCCACGAGCGAAGCCGCGGGTATTCTACCAGTGAAAAATAAAATCAGGCCAATGATTGACTAATGATCAGTTCCTGGCATTCCACCCATGGTCTTACACACTTCTTTGTGAAGATCCATTACTGAAAAAGAGAAAAGCATTTGGCATTTGAAAAGCATTTCACTCCTGACTTTGCGGAGTAGACAGGGGGAAGGAGAGAATCATAATAGAACAGTGGCTGGCACTTCTGTGCTGTATTACTGCCAGCCTGCTGAGAGCAATTACCATAGCATAGACATCACTGCCTTTATTGAGCATTATTGAATTAGGCAGGAAGAAAAAAAGTGTGTTCAACAGAAAATGTATTAAAAATTGTTAAGTAAAATTAAAATGTAATCTAAAAAGGAGATTGGATCAAATGACTCAATCTGTGTATGCATAAATGTTTAGAACAGAGTTACAGAAAATAAGTTTAGAACAGATTAATACAATTTTCACCTCTAATTAAGATACATGACTCAGCTATAGAGTAGTTATCCTCCAAAATTTTCATTTTGCTAATTTAGAGAACCATGTATACAGTGACATGTAAAAGCTTGGGCACCCCCGGCCAAAATTACTGTTATTGTGAACAGTTAAAGAGGTTGTCCACTACAATACCCCATCGATTTACACCTGATGCAGACTGAGCGGTCAATTCAAGCACATATGGCAGCAGTATGTATTTACAAAAGACTTATTTACAAGGTTTACATCGATGGGGGCATTATAAAATGTAGTGGACAACCTCTTTAAGCAAATTGAAGATGAAATTATCTCTAAAAAGACAACCTAATAGCACACACTTTTGAAAGTATCACAGCTTGTAAACGCTTTTTGAAGCCAGCCAAGAGTGTTTAAATTCTTGTTTAAGGTATTTTCAACCATTCTTCCTTGGAAAATTCTTCCAGTTCTATGAGATTCCTGGGTTGAATTGTATGGACTGCTATTCTGAGGTCTAACCACAGATTTTCAATGATGTTCAGATCAAGGGACTGTGTGGGCCATTGTAAAACCTTCAGCTTGCTCCTTTCGAGGTAGTTTATTGCAGATTTTGATGCGTGTTTAGTATCATTATCCATTTGTAGAAGACATTCTCTTTTCAACTTCAGCTTTTATACAGATGGTGTTATGTTTTCATCTCAAATTTGTTTAAATCTCATTGAATCCATTTTCCCCTCTACCTGTGAAATGTCCCCCATGCCATTGGTTGCAACACAATCCCAAAGCATGATTGATCCACCCCCATGATTAATGGTTGGCGAGATGTTCTTTTCCTGAAATTCTGAGACCTTTTTTCTCCACACATACCTTTGATTATTGTGGCAAAAGAGTTCGATTTTAACTTCATTGATTCACAGGACTTGTTTCCAAAATGCATCAGGCTTGTTTAGATGTTCTTTTGCATACTTATGACACTGAATTTTATGGTGAGGATGCAGGAGAGGTTTTCTGCGGATGAATCTCCATGAAGGCCATAATTGTGCAGGTGTCTCTGAACAGTAGAACAATGTACCACAACTTCAGAATCTGCTAATTAAATCTTTCTGAAAGTCTTTTGTAGTCAAGCGGGGGGTTCTGATTTGCTTCTCTAGCATCCTGCAAGAAGCTTTCACAGAAATTTTGCTCGGTCTTCCAGACCTTATCTTGATCTCCACTGTCAGTGTTAACTGTCATTTCTTAATTACATTTCGAACTGAGGAAAGGAAAAATTGAAAACGCTTTGCTATCTTCTTATAGCTTTCTCCTGCTTTGTGAGCCACCACCATTTTAATTTTCAGAGTGCTAAGCAGCTTCTTAGAAGAACCCATGGCTGC
>VIAB01001245.1:195623-207199 GCA_009801035.1 Oophaga pumilio
ATACGGTAGGTATATATTATACTATTACACATACACAAACGCATTAGCCTTCCTAACAAATGCTTGGAATATTGCACATATTAGCGCAGTGTTTCTGAGATACATGCTTCTCATTTGTAACACTATTGCTATTGCTGAGTAAGTGGAGAAGACCTAAAAAGCCAGGGAGTAGAAATAAACTGTTGGCTTACAAACCAGCATTGACAGGGTGAAATTAGAGTTGTGTTCTGTGCCAATAATTATTATCAGAATATTTTAGGTACCTCTGTTATTAGTTTGATCTGTGATTTGAGAATAAGGATCTTTGTGAGTGATTTTGCTGCATGGCCATTTTGTGCTTTATAAAACCAACATTACTGAAAGCTAAATTTCATCCTGCAGGGACAGGAAAGTCGGATAAAAAGATTATCAAGTACCAATTGTAACCTGGTACCTAACACTTAGGCAATCTCTGCAATGCAGCTATTTTATCAGGCTGATATGCCGCACATAAGAACAGGGGTTGCCTAGCAAACGGTAACCTATTAGAGCTACACAGAAAATGCACTTCACATAAGGACTAGAGGAGAGGTGTCGTGTCTCACTAATAGACTCTCACATTTCATCTTTATGATGATTATAGTTTGTATTTACTAAATTACTATCAAAAAGACATAATTGCTTATTTTTGGCAGCTTTCCATTCACTTACCTGCAATGCCATTTATAACTGATCCTTACAGGTGGATACACTTTATTAGCAGTCACAATGAGACTTCTCTTAGGAAGGTTTCCCAGCTCTCTAGAGATACACACAAGGGGAGCTGCTCCGATTTAGGAAGGGACTGTCCACTGCTGCACAACCTCTTGTTAAATCACTTCAGTGCCCCATATACAACAAAAACACTACCATTCACCTCCTACAGTGGTGCCATTCCAACCATGTTGGTACTGGCATTCCTAGCGGGTTATATGACATTATGTTATGTGACTACTGCAGCTAATCAGCTGCTGTTGATTGGCTGCAGCCTTTACTATTTTGTCAGTGCCACGTCCACTCCCATGTAATATTGATGAAATGTGGCGTATCAGTGGCTGGAATAGCGTTAGGCGAGTAGAGATTGGAATGGCGTGAGACGAGTAGAGTGGAATGACGTGAGGTGAGCAGAGAGTAGAATGGCATGAGGCGAGTAGAGAGTGGTATGGCGCGAGGTGAGTAGAGTGACGTGAGGCAAGTAGAGAGTGGCATGGCATGAGGCGAGTGGAGTGGAATGACGTGAGGCGAGTAGAGAGTGGCATGGCGCGAGGCGAGTAGAGTGGAATGGTGTGAGGCGAGTAGAGAGTGGAATGGCGTAAGGGAAGTGGAGAGTGGAATGGTGTGAGGCGAGAGTGGAATTGCGTGAGGCTAATAGAGAGTGGAATGGGTGAAGGCGAGTAGAGAGTGATTTTATTTTATGCGGGTCACTGAAGTGATTACGCTGGGGTTGTCTAGTACTAGACAACCCCCTTAATGACCACAGAACCTTTGTGAGAGTTGTTCTCATAAAATGCATAAGTAAGGCCCAAGTTATCATACCTGCTTGAAGCTGCCTGATGCCACAGAAGATAGATTTCCAGGGGCCTTTTCACAACATTTGGACCAAAATGTAGAGCAAATTAGCCAATATTAGGGCTTGTTCAGATGACTATTTTCATCCTAGTGTGATCCGACAAAACATCGGATTGCACTCAGACCAATGTTATTCTACGAGGCCGTGCAGATATTCCATTTTATCCTTGGATCGAGTCTGTCCAAGGAAAAAATTTGCAGCAAGCCCAATTTGCATTCTTTATTTGGATCGCACCATCCAAGTGAATGAGTCTGTGGCAAAAAAAAAAATCGGACAGCACTCGGTGACATCTTTCACGGCCTGACAGAATGGAAAAGATGGGAACATTTTTTTTTACCCATCTTCTCCACATCCAAAAAAATTGTATCACACTCTACGATTAGCACAATCGGCGCTATCCTCTCAGATGAGAGAAACTATGCTGGTGTGACCCTAGCCTGAAGCAGAGAGCTCTCAGTAATACCAGTATTAACTATGCAGTAGTAGTTGGTATTACCTGTGGTGTAATGAACCTATGGAATAAAGAGAACCCTGGAAACTTGCATTTGGAGAGCCAAAGCGTAAGAATCAACAGTTCTGTTATATTAAAGGGAATCTGTCGCCCCATTTATGCTATATCAGATAAAGATATGACTGAATAGTGCGTCTCATCAGTAATCTATAGGTACCTATCATATATCCTGACACCCCAGTTTTCATGGCAAAATACCTTTGTAAAGCTCGTATTTCAGTATGCAAATACTTGCGGTCCGGTCCGATGGGCGGCGTTTATTCACATCCCCCCACCGCCTCCATTCTTGCCCTACGCACTTCTTTTCTTTCCTTTACGTCGGCTTCCGCTTTGAAAAAGGCCCTCGCGCGTGCGCATTGTGCTTTTCCCAACAGTGGGCAAAGCATAAAATCATTACTGCGCACGCGTGAGGGCCCTGTTTCAACGCGCAATCGTGGAAACAGTACGCTGTCTGTGATATTCACAGATGAAGATACGTGAGACACAAGCCGAGGAGCGGGGGAGGGATGCGAATAAACGCCACCCATCGGACCGCAAGTATTTGCATACTGAAATACGAACTTTACAAAGGTATTTTGCCATGAAAACGGGGGTGTCAAGATATATGATAGGTACCTATAGATTACTTATGGGATGCACTATTCAGTGATGTCTTTATCTGATATAGCAAAAATGGGTGACAGATTCCCTTTAAAGGGAGCCTATCACCCTCAAAATGCCTTCTAGACTTGCTATAGAGTAATATAGGGGACTTTATGCCTATAAAAATAAAAAAAATAAAAAATCACACTAGCACTATTCTTATATTTGTATACAGCTATTAAGTCACCTCTCAGTCTTCTTTAACCGTTCCTCATAGGACATAGTTTTCAGACCGAACACCATTCTGGTCGCTCTTCTCTGAACTTGCTCCAGTTTGTATTTGCCTTTTTAGCTGCTGCATCACACTGTTGACTCATGCTGTGATCTATTAGTATACCCAAGTCTTTTTCACATGTGCTGTTGCTTAGCCTTATTCCTCCCATTCTGTATACGCTTTTTTCATTTTTATTTCCCAGATGTAGTACTTTGCATTTTTCCCTGTTAAAAACCATTCTGTTAGTTGCTGCCCACTGCTCCAGTTTATTTATATCTTTTTGAATCCTCTCTCTCTCTTCTCTAGTATTAGATATCCCTCCTAGCTTTGTGTCATCAGCAAATTTAATCAGTTTATCCTCAATTCCTTCATCTAAATCATTGATAAAGATGTTGAACAATACAGGGCCCAAGACAGAGCCTTGTGGTACCCCACTTGATACATTCATCCAACTCGATGTGCAGCCATTTAGTACCACTCTTTGGGTCCTATTACTAAGCCAGTTATGAATCCACCTTGCCAGTTATGAATCCACAGTTGCCTTGTCCATTCCATACTTAGACATTTTTTCAATAAGGATTGTGTGAGATACTTTGTCAAATGCTTTGCTGAAGTCAAGATATAATATATCTACAGCATTTCCCTGATCCACCCAGTCAGTGATTCTGTCATAGAAGGAAATTAAATTAGTCTGACATGACTTATTAGTTACAAACCCATGCTGACTCTGGTTAATCACTTCATTCTTGTCCAGGTACTTACATACATGTTGTTTAATAATTTGCTCAAAGATCTTTCCTGGTATAGATGTCAGACTCACCGGCCTATAGTTCCCTGGGTCCACCTTCTTCCCCTTTTTGAAGATAGGAACAACATTTGCTCTTCTCTTCTCTAACTGTTACAAATAATGGGGTGAGATGTCCTCTGACCTGGACCAGTAGAGAGCTATAATGGATCTATAATGTTAGTCTATATGCAAAGAAAATCTGTGATATGAATTGACCGTTTTCCATGTTTCACTGGAAAACTAGTGAAAATTTCCGAATGTGTAGCTACATCACTTGGTGGTCACCTAGACAGTATGTTTGCTAGTAAGGCTAGGTTCACATTGTGTTATGGGCCATGCGTTGAGCACATTCGTTACATAGCGGCACTAACGCTATGTAATGGACGTGTTAACGCACCCACTGGCCGCAATAATAGCAACACATCCTAACGCATGCCGAAATTGGCATGCATTAGCGATGATGCGTTACTTTATGACGCACCCTCAAACGTGGTCTCCAGCGTTTTCGGGTGCGTCGGGTTTAGCGCACAGGGAACGGATGCGTTCGCTGTGCATAGACCTGTATAGCTAACACATGGTAGTGAAATGCTACCATGCACTAGTGCATACCATTAGCGCTAGGGCACAAAAGATGTAAAAAATAACATCAGCGTTAGCGCATCCATTTAACAGATCCGTTAAACGGATGCCCCTAACGCAATGTGAACCTAGCCTAACCGTAACAAGTTTGGCCACTACTTTTAAAATGATGGTCTATCCTCGGTAATCAATATCAGATCAGATATTGGGGGAGGGGGGGTGGTATAGTGCAACAACCGAAAACCCCTGATCAGCTGTTACCGGTGGTGGAAAAATTTCTTGGATACTGCTGGAACACAGCAGCTCGGTTGCTTCTATAGTAGCCGTGGCTGGGTACTGCAGATCTGTGAATCTGTAGTACCCGTCCACAGCCACTATAGTTTGGATGGAGCTGCTGTGTTCCAGCAGCATTCAAGAACTTCTGACCGCCATCAGCTGATCGGCGGGGTTGCTGAATGTTGCACCCCCACCAATCAGGTATTGATATCAGATATCATCAATAAAAAAGTAGTGGCCAAAACCCTTTAAGCATACAAGACACACTAATGAGGGTAGGGGGCTCCAAGAGGAGAAATAAGCAGACTTAGCAATGCTATTTAACACAAATTATACTGTGTGTACTCAGCTTCTGCGGCGCAGTAAGGCTTTAATCAAATTATTTGTTTTAATCAGTATTTCTACTTATTCCTCACTAATCTTTAGCGCGTTCTCTGCACTGCAATTATAAAATTAAACAAAGCATGAGAGATTACAGAAGTCTGCTATGTTCCAGCTTACATGTGAACCTGATTTATCCTGCTAAGTCCATTGTTAAAGCTTGGCAGTTTAGAGATATTGATGAATGTAAGCACATTATTGATGCCAATTAGAAAAAACACAAGATTGATTATTTACCCAGAGGTGCACTGGCATAGGCAATGACCATCAATACCAGTGTACTGCTGACTAACACACAACAAAATGCCTACAAGACCAGGAGCTCATTTACAATTACGGTGATTCTGTCAGCATTAAACTGGGAATATCCTGTGCGTTATGTGCTTAACTGTAGGCTCAGTTCACCACTTCACCTACGGAATTACATTTCAGAAAAAATATGAATGCAAGTAATGGGATACATGAATATTTCCCCTATTTAGCCTAAGGCCCTGATCCCATGAGGCCCGATTCATTAAGACTAGCATTGTGTATGGAAGTCTTAATGAAGGCACATCTGAAGTAGGATGGACCTAACACATTAAAGGGCAAACACCTCTTAATGAATTAGGCACTTCTTACCTCCACCAGAAATGTTACTCCAGTCAGTGACTGGAGTACACTTCTGGTGTAATTAATTTTGTTGAGTTTGCCGGGTGGGACTCATCATGCCATATCCCATCCCATCCACGTTGGCGGAGCTGGGCTAGACTGGCGTAAAAACACTAAAAGTCACAACATTTTTGGGCAACTTCAAGTTGAGTAAAATCTATTGTGATATTTAAAAGTGTTTTATGGCAAAAAAAATGGCAAAACACCTTAATGAATCAGGTCCAAAGTGTTTCTGCATTACGATTTGGGGAACCCGCAATTAACCAGATACATAGGTAACCCCCGACGGAGCCATAGACTGCTAAGACACAAGCTCAAACTACTCAGCTTGTGCTTCTTTCTGAAAGAGGCCATCCTCTCAGAAGGGAACAAGAACATAGTAGACTATTTGAGACAAAAAAAAGTCTGAACCCCTTGGTTTTTCAATTGATTGGTATGTCATACTATATTGCCCAATGCAGCACCCGCCACAGTGAAACATGATCACCGGGAGGTTAAACGCTGCCTTACCAGCCATCAGCGATACGGGGGAGAGATGTTGTACCGGTGACACAATCTATTGTAGTATTTACAGTTTTTACATTTCATAGTTTATGTACAAAGAAGAAAAATATGTGTATGTACATTTGGCCAATGTGAAAACAGACAAGGGGGATGTGCTGACTTCTACAATATGTCACTCAGCCGTCCTCCATCACACACAGCACTGATGAGCAGATTATCTGCCAGGACGCAATAATATTCCCCACGCTACTCCGTTCTTTACCCCAGGTTGCCACTAGAGGCACCCTCCAGCACTTTCGGCTCATACAGTATAAGTATGTAGAGATAGACACTGCTGGGTAAAGCGTTGCCGTTTCCTTCCCTGTACAGCAAGTCTGCACATGGAGTTTTCTTATCCTCCCTCCACAAGGCAAGCATGCATAATATACACCGCAGGGGCAGGGCAGACGGAAGGCGGTACCATCACATACTTACTAACTGAATGCAGGAGGAGACCTGATGAACTAGAGACAAAAAACCCAGAAGATAGACAACCAGAAAGCCCTAAATTTATGTTTCTGTGTGATTATCGAAGTTAGAAGGGTATAGGTTTTTAATACTGCTTTAAGATCTGCTGTAAAATACGCAAGATGTTAAAGGAGTTGTCCAGTTACATGATACGGATGTCCTAGCCTTTGGCGTGGGTCATCAATGTGAAATTGGTGGGAGCCTGACAACCAGAACGTCCACCGATCATCTGTTATTAGCGTTGGCAGATCTTATTCCAGAGCAGTGGCCGCATCACACTGAATGGAGCTGAGCAGCGCTCTCACGTTCAGTGTGTACAACAGCTGATGCAACAGGGATGCCTCACTGGCCACACTTGCCCATAACATATGCTTTAAAGCACCACTCCACTGTACGCTTTAAATGAAAGCCTCCTGCCCCCATTCTTATACTCACCTCCCAGCGGCTTCACCTTTTACCGACACGGCTCCAATCCCATGACTCCATCTTGTGCCTGTAACTTCGGACTGGCCAGAAGTCAGAAGCTGAGTCACTAGAGCTCAGTGCAAGCCTATGAGAGCCCGAATGAGCCTATTGAAAAGTGACCTCTGCACCGCTCCATGAAACACTGGAGCAGCCGGCAGGTCACTTATCGCCGGAGACCGACAGGAGAGATGATGTAAAAGGATGAAGGTGGCGTCAAGTGAGTATGAAGCAGGGGGCAGGGAATTACTTTTAAAGCACCACTCCAGCAGGTCAATAAAAAACACGCTGGAGTGGTGCTTTAAATTGAATTTGTGAGCACATTTTCACACATTGGTGTAGTGGTATAGCTGTATAGGTGCTTGTCCCCAAACAAAAATAACTTCTTTGTAGAGACCTGATGTGCCGTTCATGACAAATCTAACGTGAACGTCGTATGCAGATCAGGCTGGAAGTTCATTGGGGGCAGTCCTGATGCATGAACACAGCCCCAGTGCACTTCCATCCTGATTTATCTCAGCAGATAGCTATATGGCAACTACGGTACTTATTGTTCTGACCTGTAGGTCACAACCATTTACAACACGCAATATTCATTATTTAACGTGCATTTTTTCTGCAGTGCAGTCAGTGCTTAGACTTTTTAACCCCTTCATGGGGCTCAAAGACGCAGTTTATTGGGCAGCACAGCTGCATAATTTCCTTCTGAAGGTACAAGTAAGAGTTTTAGATGTGCTCTTAATATTCTGCTGTCACCCCTGCTGTGATTACTCATGGCATTATAGGAGAACAGTTCAATTTGTCTGCAACAAAAAAGTCACAGGTACGCCATCAATCAAACTATCAATCGAGAATGTTTTTTTCTGCACTAACTCTGTTCAATTATTATTACAGAACACTAGGATCTTTATCAAGCTGTCCAATTCAGGAGAATGCTGTTTTATACATAGATTAATAGCGCCATATGTTAGGCCTGCGTGGCACTAATAATATGCACCCAGAGATCCCAAATATAAAAACGAGAGATCAGGAGGCTCTGCTCTGCAAAACTAGCACGTATGTGACGACTAAATCTAATATACCCACATAATAAAAGTTTTATAGTCCAATATTGTCAGTGTGAAGTCAGAGACCACTGCACCAATACCAAACTACTAATGAAATGTAGGAACACTATCCAAGGAGACATTGACATGGCGTGGGCAATGACACTTTGTCATGCAGCCCTTGTGTATTAAGTGTAGCCCTACATGGCACTTTGTAGATTTCTTTAGATAACTACTATTTAGGGTACTCCTCAAGATATAATCTAACAGGACCACCATGTCATAAAGTGGCCAGTTTTTGCTCTTTTATTCTCGCTGCTGCTCACTTTGCAATTCTGTTTTTAAATCCACTATATGGAGCCAGAGATATGGGCATTTTATCCAATGCTCATGTTTATGGTCTTGCTTAGGAGGTGTTGCTCACAGGATTCTCTGCGGCATGCCGTTAGCGTTCTCTACATTACCTTCTTGTGAGCTGCTCACAGGATTCTCTGCGGCGTGCCGTTAGGGTTCTCTACATTACTATCTTGTGAGCTGCTCACAGGATTCTCTGCGGCGTGCCGTTAGGGTTCTCTACATTACATCTTGTGAGCTGCTCACAGGATTCTCTGCGGCGTGCCGTTAGGGTTCTCTACTATCTTGTGAGCAACGCCACCTTGGTTAAGACCATAAAGAGGAGCACTAAGTAAAAAGATCAATATCTCTGGAAACGTATGGCAGATTGAAAAACAAACAAAAAAAAACCTCAAAAAAACAGCTTAGGGGAGTACCGGGAATAAAATAAGAGAAAAAATAGCTTCTTCTGATGGTGACCAGTCCTCTTTACATATGCATGGAATGTGTAACAGGCTGTAGGACAAGGGGCTCCAATCCCTTTCAATACATACAACAATAAATTAAGAAATAAATATATAAGGCAGGAATAAAGGCACAAATTGACAAATCATGTTTTTGCCAGTTGCAACCAGTCACTATTCGGTTTTTCTAGAAGACAAGGCAAATAATAGAAAATAACATCCAAATCCGGTGTACAATTCTGTCCAAGATTACAACGTCCAGAGCTCACAAATCTGAAAGTGATCAGAACCAAAGGGATCATCATACAGTCTCTGATGGATTACACTGTTCCTGCATGATAAACTGTCGCCCGGAAATGTCAATCAATAGGACAAATATATCATTTCTGTCTTTATTAATTAGATAGTGTAAAACTGGCAGAGGCGCATGCTGGGTAATACATCGGGAGCATCCTGCCATGTATTTGATCTGTCTAACACCACTTGTGGTTGATTTACACTAGACCAATATTTTGTGATTACATTTTGTTGCAGTTTGGTGCATGTCAACGCACACGCTTTATATTCTAAACTCCTTCTCAAAACAGCTTTTAAATACAAATTATGTTACAAATCTTGCCCTGCGGCAGCGATACGCACAGAGGTGGCCCCGACCTGCATCCGTCCTGGATTCTGGTCTTTGGATCCTATATTATGAACCCTATGCTAGCAGCACACCATACATGGCGGTAGCTATATAATAAGCCATTGCACTTCCACATGTGTTTCTCCTTTTATGAGGTTACGCCTGCTTTTTTTAGATCTTCTTTCTAACAAATTTTCACTAAATATTGTATTTTTTAATACATGTGACATATTTCTCTTCTTTATCCTGGACATGTATACATGGCCAGGTTGTGCTTATGCATCTGATTAAGTAGATAAAATGGAGGGATTGTTAATTTTATAGTTTACATCTCATTGCCAAGGTTACCCGCCACCTCTGCAGTCTTTCCACAGTGGCAAATTTCCTAGGGAAAGAGTGCAGCACTCACAAATCATTGGCTATATAGCTTGCAAGCACTGCTCTGAACCTGGAAGGATCACTAGACACGGCCAGCATCACGGCCTCTGCACACCTCCTCTGCTAACACCATCGGCAAGTGGACAGGCCAGGCACACTGACTCTAGCAAGCAGAAAGTAGGAGGCAGAGGAGCAGTGTACTTCTGAAAATCAGAAGTTAGAAAACCCTTTTAAATCCTAATATCAATTCCGGTTACAAACCCACTGTGTTCAAAGGTGAATTTGTCACAGATTGCCTGGGGATGTCCAACAAAATCCATAAATCTTGAATAAAAAAAATAAAAAAACTGGACAAAGTTTAAAACCAAATAAACCATTGTACTCCTCTCCTATTGTGACCCATAGCATTGGTTTTCTGGTGCCCGCCGGTCCCTGTACCCTGGGCCTCTTGCCTTTCCAATCCCAGGCTGCAGGCAATAACAGGTGATGAGATGTCATTACAGGAGACCAGAGGTACAGAGAAATATTTCTGTGGCAATGCAAAAGGGGTACCATATTTTTTTTAACTACATTAAGGTTTAGACAGCAGAAAAAAAAGAAGAAAAACATATTTCCTACTAATTAAAACTTCCCTGTTGGGTAAAGAAGTGGAAAGGTCAATATCACTAATTTTAATGAACTAGGGTAAAGAAGAGAGGTCATAGATCTAGTTAGTGTTTGTCTGCAGTACGGTATGTGCTTTATACTATACACACACATGGTCAAAATTGTTGGTACTCCTCGTTTAATGACAGAAAAACCCACAATGGTGACAGAAATAACTTGAACCGGACACAAATAATAATAATAAATCAAAATTCTATGAAAATGAACAAATGAAAGTCACCATGATTCCACAGAATTAAAAAAAAATAAAACTCTTGCATTTGTGGACTTGGGGCATTTTACTCTGATTCAAAGACACTGAAGCAGTGAGAAATGTATGTGCTGACACACAGAAATGAGAATATCAAGTTTGGACAAGACTTTAGTGATATTCAGCAGTTACAGCTTGTGTAGGCAAAGGTGCTAGGTTCATTACTAAAGAATCCAGGTTTTTAGAAATGTCACCCACTGTAGTCTCAATACATGACTTTGAAAGAAACCAAAAGCCCCCACGCAGCAAATAGAAAGCGTGACATTGTGGCGTTAATATTTTCACTACAATTAATTAATACTGCCATACAATGGAAGAAATCGCTGTTAGCGCACCATGTCGAGTCAAACAAAAACATGGCATCCCCTGCGTACAATTATTTTTCTTTAATCAATTGTACTATTGACTGGTTTGATTTAGTACAGTCTACAGCCATCATGCTGATTTTTATTCAATTCATTTACCAGCTCCAAACATTTCTTCAAAATGATTGCCGAGTGCAAATAGATTTCAAGCAAATATTAATGCAAGAAGAATAGGGGTGAGTAATGATTGGGGGAAAAGAAACACATACACATAATAGAAGATTGGAACTGTGGACTATGAACAGAAGTAAAAACTAGGAATAGTAAAAAATATATGCAAAACAATAAAAAAACACTTTGAGACAGTAAGGCTAAGTGCACACGTTGCGGAATTGCCGCGGAAATTT
>VIAB01001245.1:211616-222057 GCA_009801035.1 Oophaga pumilio
TTTTTATGTATACTCCTTTTCACACGTAAAGCACCATTGAATAAATGGCAAGATAATAATAAATAATAATAAAGAGGATTAATGGTACAGGGTTTTGTGTAGATTTTAGATGACTGCTTTGTGGCAACATTTTGGGGAAGGTCCTTATGTTGGGAGATTGTTGAGGAGGAACGAAAGAGGCCTGCACAGAGCCGCAATGTCATCCCCACTGAACAACTTGGAGAAGTGTTTCAAAACTGAATTCAAGCCAGACCTTCTTGTCCAACACATGGGTCTGACCTTTTATCTTCTGGATAAATAGGTTCCAATTCCTACAGATATGCAAATTGCTTCTTCAGAGAGGAAGAGGACTTGAACGCTATAGCGCCACCTGTTGAAAGAAGCAATCCTACAAGTCATTAGCGACCCTTTAACGAGTCTTGCAACATGACTTAGGATAAAAGCCAAATCAGTATCTCAATTTGCAGACACAGTGATTTGGGGTGTTGCTTCTTGTCAGTGCAGAGTATGAGAACTGATCTGGCTAGGTGAGAGGTTATGGACTGAGGTCTAAAGGGTAATGGTTTCTCCTTGCGGAGAGTGGCATACCTCTTTATCTTGGCATGCCAATTCTTATAGACACACTGCAATATTTTGTGCAACACTATCCCAGGAGCTGCAAAAAACCTCAACACCATATTAACACTTGTAGCTTTGGAGAGATGTGCAACAACTTCATATAGGGGTAATGGTCACATGTTCATATAAGTTGGACCATATACTGCATATTTGGACATAAAAGGTTTGATGATTCTGTTGCATCATGATGTACGGTATGTACGATCCCTGCTCCTCTCGCTTATTGTGATCTAGACCTGTGTAATATACAGTAATTATTCAGTTCTACTTCTAGAAAGATTTGATGTGATTGCTGCAAAACAATGTCATGTGTTTTTTTTAAGCATGTCAAAGATTGCAGCTCACTAGAGAAAACTAATATATTTAACTTAATGTCTAGGATCTGCAGCATAGACCTGAGACTGACACTTGGCTTTCTTCCAATGATGTGCTGCACATGTGCTTGACAAACAGCTCTATCTACATTCACCGCTGCTCATCAATAGCTTTTTCATGCAGATGAATAAACTTTCTCACTGTTTGAGTGCGGCTGCTCTTCATCTCCTGCACGAGAGAAGAAATATAGAGATTTTTTCCAGAGCATGTGAGTGGGGTTTACGTGACAACTCCTGAATACAGCCTAAATGGAGTTGTCCCATTTGGCATATTTATGTCACAGCTTGTCCTGAAATTAATAGCTACCCTCTAGAAACTAGAGTGGCTATATCTTTTCCTATTGGATGGAATGAAGAGGCTGCAGTCGATCAGTGGGAGCTGATTGGCTGCAGTGTTCACATAATGTCTCTTCCATATGGTGATGCCCCTAGTCCAAAGGGGAATAGAATAGTGATTGTGAAGGAGCGGTGTCCGTCCTAGAGGTGAGTATATAACTTTTTTTTTTATTACTCCACCACCCTTGCCCGAAAAAACACTATCAAACTGCAGATATGGGGTTAATCTGCAAGTTAATAGCGTTGTGAACCAGCCCGACGCCTGCACTTAGACCCATACTGTCAGGATACTTTATTCCTCAGGGTAGTGTTCCGGTTTCAGTCACTGGGGCGGTGCCGGTGCGGATTCAGTCACCGCTCTGTGTATGGAGAGTGGTGGCTGTAACCGCGCCCCCGGCTCAGCATTAGGGATACGTAGAGTTCATATTATGAGCTCCGATAGACCTCATTTTAAAATGAAAAGATTACAAAATAAATAAGAAAACAACGAGCACCCATAGGGTGATATTGTATGGTACGAGTATGTAGGGGTAAGGATGAGATACTGCTCACCTGATGGCGTTGTGGAAATCACAACTCCAATAAAAGCCTGTGTTAGTGTAAGCCACTGCAGTTCACCAGCAGATAGAAGATTCCCTTCTTCTGCCCACAATAGAAAATGAAATTGAGGATAGGCATTTGAAGACCACCACACTGCTGCAGATGAGAGGTTTTACACTCCAAGGTTGAAGCAAGTAGTATATATACAACTTACTCATATACTACAGTTATTAAAGCTCCACTAACGACCTGCTGTCAATGATCCAGAGCCTCCGCATCACCACTACCAGCTTACTCTTTACACAGGATAGGGTCCAGTGGCTGACTGGCACATTACAATGGCTATACCAGACCTCTTCTGTTACAGTGAAGCATATAGAGAGAAGAGGGCTGGCTTAGCCATTAAAATTCGACATCTCTGTAGCCTTTCCCAGGCACTACCAAACTATAGCAAATTGAAACACTAAAGAGAGTGCATACTATTGCTCTGATGGCCGATGGCCTAGCATTTATTTCTTTCTGATTATATCCAAAACTATGTGGTAACGCAGAAATCACTAGTCTCTTCATAGAAGGTGAAAGACAGGAGACGACATATGAATGGCCATATAGCCTTGGTCTTACCTGACGCTGAATGACCTCCAGGTTTTCTTTGGCCCTGTATATGAGAGACTGTATCTCATGGAAATCATCCACATTCTTCTTCTCTCGGAAGGCATCTCTTACTCTTCTGATGGCATACGTTCTGGAAATAGGACGGTAAATGGCAATATTCACCATATATATTAAAAAAGCAGAGATTTCCTAAAACAAAGATGTGTGAGAAAAACAGGACTGCTTTATTGTAATGAGATTGGTCCAGCGTTGTCGACTAATGTCAATGTGTTCTTGATTACCAACAAAATGCTGCATTCATTATGGTCTATGTATTAACAGCGCCACCATTTTGCAAATAAACAGCAAAGCCACAGTGTCTTTAACAATTAAAGGGGTTATTAAGTACTTTTATATTGATGATTATTGATAAGATCAGTGGGTGTCGGACACCCAGAAGCCCCCTCAGATTAGCCTTTTTAAGCTCCGGCAAGTCACTAAACAGTTCACGGAACTGAGGATTTCCTCTCTGCACAGTTTACATCTTGTAACCGCCGGTGATAACTGAACAGTAGGGGTTTTGTGTGTCGGACCACCACGATAAGTCACCAATATAACAGTGGTTCAATAACCCCTTTAAACAGAAGGTTGCTCTTTTTAGTTGCATAACTGACATGTCTCTGCTTCTCTTCATAGTCAACCCTTCAAATGTCAAAACTGGCTTACAAAAGTTGGCCAAAGCCTGGGAATGTTATGATTTAACCAAATCAACCTATCCTTAGAAGTTCAATCTCTCATCATTTCAGAACTGCTGATGTCGGGGATTAGTCAGGAAAATGGTGATGACCCACCTTTAAAGTCACCCGACAGTCAAAGGCCTCAGAGTCACCTGACTAATCATAGATATTCATTCTAAAGGCAAATTTGTAAGGGGGATCATTATTAAGGAGTTTTCTGGTGTCGGCAAAATGGGTAATTATATTTTTGTCTAATGGTAAAATCTGTCCTGGTCAAGTGACATGCAATTGGGTTCACGACCACTGAGAACAAAGAGCCCCAATAACTGTAGCATGTACTGGTGTCCATCATATGTGGAGGACATAGCGGACAGCGAGAGTTATTATTGAATGACGGAAAAGCAGAAGCAAAGATCTCAAAAACTGTAAAAAAAAAAAATCATACACATAGATGATAAAAAGTGTCTATGAAGATTGCCCATCACTTGCCAAGGATGGGGCAGAACCCACGTCTGGAGACTGCAAACTTCAAAAGGGAGCCTGTCACTCAATTCCTTCTGCCCAAACCACAGGCGGTGTGAAGGAGTCTGGCTGCATGATATCAGCCCGGCTGTCTCTTAAACACTCCGGCGTTTCAGAGAAAAAACATAGTTTGCAGATCCAGGCACCATGGGCAGAGACAAGTCTAGTCTGGTGCTGCCCTGGGCCGGTCTATCCCTATGTACACACATGGAAAAGAGTTGTCAATCAACTACAGCAGTGCAGGAAAAAGGCGCTTGGGTTTACTATCAAATTCCAGAGCGTTTCAGAAAAAAATATACCTGAATAAAACCAGGCTTTAATTCATGATGACCGTGGTTTGGGCAACATGAAAAGACTGACAGGTTCCCTCTAAGGTCTCCTATGAGCTGTAAGGAACAGGAAAGGAAGAATCAGAAGGGGTAAGGAGAGGATATTTTCCATTATAACATTATTGATAGGTATTTAAACATTTTTTTACTCCTAAATTATTGAGTTTAGCAGCCAAAAGCATCAGTTATTTATTTATTTTTTTAATTATGAAGCATTAATAAATTATATTTTTTTCCTCAAATTAAAATGATCTCCTGCAAGCGTATAAAACTGCACAAGAAGCATTACACGGTGACAAATAAAAATAACAGTAACTAACGCATTTTATTCCATTCCATCCACCAACAGCTAAAATAAAACTTAGAAAAAAAGCCTAAAGGAAACAAAGATAAAAAATCCCATTTTGTGACCGGTTTACTTTGCCTAATGACGGTTAATCCCGTGTGTTGATATTGCATAAAAGAAAATGATTTTTGCCATTTATTTTCAAAAAGGGGATTAATGACAGATGTGCCCATTAGATGGAGCTAAGCAGCTTCCAGGATGTCTTCTATGGGATCATTGACATTTTCCAGACACGGCTCATGCATAATACATAACCAGTCCCAGGGAGCACGCTGGCTGTGGTGTGCCACCCTGCTGCCATGCACCAGCAGATGGTGTGTGCTTTTAATTAGGGCCCGTTCACCTAGAATGTGACTTGGGTGTGTATTGTTAATAGAATTTATTAAATATGGAAGTGCACTCATTAAACAGCTGGCACCTTAGGATGAGTTTTATTGTTCCCGGGAAAGATGAAATGTTTAGCTTTCAATACAAAAAGGATAAAGGGTATCGTGTTTACGTTATGTTCAATGAGGAAGGAAAATAATTATGGCTGATATTGAGAATTATCATTATCTTGGTGCCATCATGTATCCAAAGACATAACCTTCTCCTCTAACCAAACTCTGTTTATCACTTTGCTGAGCTGCCAGAATATATGTGTCCTATAAAACGCCAATCTCCAGTGATATGAACTGCTGATTTAAGGGTGTTGTAAGAACACCGCTCATCTTCTTTATGGTCCATCAGAAATCATCAAGCCTTCAATATTTTTTTTATATACTTTTTAGGATTTTGGCAGTTTCTCCAGTTAACAACATATCGGGAAACTTGTGCAGCAGGAGCTCTCAAGACAAGGAAAATGGAAGGAAGGACAACTTCTTGGCTCTACTGTAATAGTTAGGAGCATCACAGCTTTAGAAGGTGGATTTACGTTTGCCTAGTTTGTTTTTTCAAAGGAAAACTAAAATGAAAAATGAAGCTATTTTGAATAAACTTATATAAAAAAATAAATCTACCATTTCTGGTTTATAGCTCCAATGTGGACCTTTGGGTCTCCATTGTTACAGACTAGACTCAAACCCTATATCACCCAGTAGTCTTTCCAGGTTTGTGAAGAAAGTCTGCAGTCATTCTATGTCACTGCACACTTTTGAATCTTCACATCGCGCACAGCATGCGCTACCAGGATTCTCTGGTGTTGGCAGCGGGTGGTCATGTGACCGCAAGTGTACAATATGCATACTTCCGGACACAGTCCGACTAGAAGTACACGGCCTTCCTCAATACAAGTGAAGGCCGCACATGTCTAATGGGAATGTGTCTGGGAGTACGCATATCGCATACTTGTGGTCACATGAATGCCCGTTCCCTGGGCCGCCATCAGTGAATTCTGACAGTGTGTGGTAGTGTGCTATGACTATTCAAAAATCGTCCCAAACCAGAACAACACCTTTAAGGTCCATCTATACGCGATGATCTTTGGCACCAAATGATCAGCTACTTGTTTACTTCACATAGGCCGACCTGTGTTATGTTTTGGTAGCTGAGGAGAGCAGGCAAAAATGGCAATACACCAGAGAGGTTGGAATCTACTGGATTGCAGTACCCTGACTAACCACCACAACTAAAGGCAGCCGTGGAGCGTACCTACGTTGGTCCTAGACGCCTCGTAACAGCCTGAGAAGCTAACTACACCTAAAGATAGAAAGAGGAAAACTATCTGCCCCGGAGCAGATCCCCAAAGAACATAGGAAGCCCCCAAACATGTAATGGCGGTTAGACAAGAGGAAATACAAACACAGACAGAAAATAGTATGAGCAAACGCTGGGGCCCAATCTTCCTTGGCAGAAAAGGATAGGAAGGACACTTACTGCAATCCCAAAAAACCCTAAAAAGTACCAACTCTACTAATTACAAAAACACCTGAGATCACACGACCTCTACCACCTAAATTAGTTCTCTGGTGTAACAAAACTAAGCCACAGCCACTGAAAAAACTGGAAAAGGCAAATGAACAAATAACAGAGGCTCAGATAAACTGAGAGGAGCACAAGCCCCCCGGAGGGGACCTGGCTGACCTCCACAAGAGTGCAGGAAACAATGCAAAAAGCAAGCACAGAAATAAAAACAGAAAATGTCTTATCTGAGAGCAGGAGAAGAGGCAAGATTCAGCAAGCTTCCAAGTGAACCAGGAACAACAGCAGTTAGACAAGAACAATTGATCACCGGCAACCCTGATGGGGGGAACCTCCCTTATATAGGACCAGTCTGTAACTCCTGATTGCCAATCTTCACAAAATGGTTCAGCACTGTCAGCAACCACCAGAGGGAGCTTCTGCTCAGAACTCATCTCCAACACATTCACAACAGACCTGGCTTTAGATGCACACTAGACTGCCATACAAATAGACTGCCATTATTCTCGGAAGCACAAGTCATATTTACACAGGGCAATGTGCTGCTGACAATGATGATCCTTTATACAGCACTAGATCATTTCACATAATGAACAAGCAAAATGCTCATTCATTGGATGATCAACAGACTTTATAGCCTGCACGATTTTCATGAATGAACATCTCTAGGAACTCTTCTTCACGATAATCTTGCCGTGTAAACAGACCCTCCCTAACTTCCTTCCATCTTGCTCATTTATAAATTTGCAGGGGTCGGACAAAAGGGATTATAACTTCAGAATCAGACTATACAGTTTGATTGTTGTCTGTTACCATGGAGACCCATTGGCATGCAAAGACGATGTACACACAAAGCAGTTGGCAATGGTTATTCTCATCTCTAAAGCCTCTTTCACACTTCAGTCGTGCGACGTCAGACAAAATCCGCTAAAGTGTGAAAAAAAACGGATTCGCCTTTTTTTGGGTGGATCCGTTTTTTTCCCATTGACTTGCATTAGTGACGGATTTTGACAGATGGCCGTCCGTTTGATCCGTCAAATGACGGATCCGTCATAATTTTGGCGTCCGTTTTTTTTTAAAAACGTACACTGCAATGTTTTTTGTGTGTGTCGAAATGGTGGACTTCATCCGTTTTTGACGGAATCCGCCAGCGGAATCCGTTCCTTCCATGGAAAATGCTCAGAACACAGTCAGGGGCTCTCTCTCTCTATGGGCACATCCTGGCTTCTAACATCTTTTTGCACATCTTAACAGATCCGTCTAAAATCGGATCAGTTGCATCAGTTTTCACCCTAATGCAACGGATCCGTTATTTTCAGTCGTCTGGCGGACTGGGACTGACGCCAGACGACTGAAGTGTGAAAGAGGCCTAACATGGCTAGGACCTGCATCTACCTCAATAACGGAAGAGGCCAGTTGCGAGATGGCAGTGTGCTGGCTTTGCAATTCTTGAAACTGGTACAAATAAATTACTGGATAATTGACATCACGTTTTAGTTAAAAAAAAATTATTATTTCATTCTAAATGTTTTGAATGAGAAGGGTTGTCTACTTTATCTTTATTTTCAGAAATGTATCAGGCACAATATTTTTTTTTACACTTACCAATATATAAGTATCAGGCCACGTGCCCACGATCAGGATACAGCAGCGTATATTTGCAGCGTCTATAACGCTGCGTTCTAATCACGCTGTTAAATCTGCATGTGTTCAGGGAACCATCTAACGACTCGATAGGAGGGAAAACACACCGCGGAGACTGCGTAACTGACATGCTTTATTGATCAACATGGTATCAACTCAGTACCTTATGTTTACATGCATTACTAGTATTTATTTACTTACTGCAGGGCTTTTAATTTACTGTTTTTACTCCAAGTTTTGCATGTGGAAAAAGCCCAGCTCCAGAGCCCACTCAACACGTGATCACCCCAACTATCACATGCATAGACCTGATTTCACGTTAAGAGGTTAAAGGAAACTTTTCAGCATTTTTGACTGTGCAAAATGTCCTTTTCTGGACTTGAATAATAGCTGGGGTCCTGGTCAGGGTCTGCAGCGATAAATCAAGTAGAGGGAGAGGAGTTGGGGAGCGTTCAGTACATAGAGCAGAATGTAGCTCCTAAGGCTATCTTCACGTTTTTGCTGCATTTTTTTAATGCAAATTTTAAGCCGCGTTTTAAGGTACCAGCAGAGGTTATGAGATTTCAGAAATCTCATGCACACAGATAGTTTTTTTTCTGACTGATTTGAAAAACTACTGCAGCGTGTCATTTCTTTCAGCATTTTTGCAGCATTTTACCACCAATAGAAAGCAATGAGTAAGTGCAAAAACGCACCAGGTTTCAGGTTTTGCTGCGTTTTTGGTGCAAAAACCCTAAGGAAGTCACATCATGATTTTTTGCAGGGGTGGCACTAAACTTTATCAGCATGCATAAGAGACAATAAAAACGCAGCAACACCTGATTTTTGTAAGCAGCTTCTCTAGGTCGGGTGACCACGATCCAGAAGTAGAGGCGCTGTTGAAGTAGTGTATGTTCGCTGTGTCCAAAGCGCTGCCGTCTATTGAGCGCAGGTGAATCTGCAGGTGATCACTGAACCGCGCGGATTCACTGCATCCAGTACATTCTACTGGTGTAATTTCTGTTGCGGAGACTAGCGTCACTGCAAGTGATATTGAGATGCTGCGGTCTGGAAAGAGGCGCCGCATGTCAGTGTCCGCGGGTGATCCGCAGGCGTCTGTGCACACATAGTGGACATGGGATTTCTTGAAGTCCCATCCACTATGCTGTACTATCTGGCCGCTGCGGGTCTGACGCTGCATAAATACACAGCGTCAAATCCGCAGCAGTTCCTGATCGTGGTCACCTACCCTTATACTTATCTCCGGGACGAGTTTCTGCCATCCCGTTTTGTCTTATGAAGCAGCCTCTGGTGTAGAGTGAATAGAGAGGTGGCCACACAATGGGAGTGAATGACAGCAGAGAATGATTACTGTCTTGTGTGATAATTATTGCTGCACTATATTGACAATATGGGGGCAAGTAACAGTCTGAAACATTTCCTCATACTAATAACAGTATAATCCATGGCAGTGGCCATTCCAATTCTTTGTTTATTCATAAAGATCAGGTGCATGGGAGAAGTAGTACTCCAAGACGACCTACGGCTGTTTCGCATGTACACACGCTTTTTCAAGGTCTCCTGGTAACTTGAGAAAGCATGTGCAAATATGAAACGGCTATAGGTTTTAGTTAAATTGCAATGTCCACCAATGAACGGGTGATCATCTGATGACGGGCACCTTCATAATGATGTTAACTTGCAGATTAACCCCATATCTGCAGGTTAACAGTGTTAATAGATATGACAGATTCTCTTTAAAACAACTATTTTACTACTTCCTAATTTGTAAAGTTACATTAAATTGATAGATTAGCTCCAAGCATTTAGATCCCTCAGTCAAAAAGTGATGCCAGTGATTATAGCTATAGGTCCAATAAAACCTAGAATGGAAGACAATTCAATATTGATTATTGAGAAAGGGAATAGTATCCTGAAAAGGGATAGTAAATTATGTCTCCTGAAATTATTGAAAACATTACAAGTATTCTGTAGGAAATGGAAAAACAGATGATTCATTCAATCTGTAACCAACACAAATATGGGGGGTAATAAAATGGTTCAAACATCAATGGAAAATGGCAGTGAACTAACGATAAGCAGATGCATCTGATGTGGAACATAATAATCAGGCGATGGTGATAGGGATCCGCCTGAATCACTGACATCAAATATAAACCAGGAGACAGCAATTTAATGGGTTTATGGGTCAGAGAGGTATCACAAAAGGACTGGAAGGCAAAGGGACAAGACACTTGGTGACGAGAAACCCTTAGGAGCGGCAGGGGGTCTCTTTACAGAAGAGCTCTTTGTGCATCATGAGGACTTAGGAGAATTTACTCCATAAGAATAATCTGTGCCCTTCCATTCATATGTAAATCAACACTGAAAATAATGCATAAAATTAATGATTCAGCATATAATGTATGTAAATATTGACACATATATATTGGCATATGTTAGCCCTTAACCCCTTTACGACCTTGCAATTTTCTGTTTTTGTCTTCCCCTCTTCCCAGAGCC
>VIAB01001246.1:74617-91008 GCA_009801035.1 Oophaga pumilio
ATTGAGGACAGCAATGATAATGTATGTAACGCGCTGCAGAATAAGATAGTGATATATAAGCAAAGCATAATAAATAAATACCCTGAAGGATGAACTGATATGGTAATGCATAGTTTTTCAGTTAAAATAGTACGATAGTTGAGGTTAGTGAAATTACCCCTAGCAATGAAGTATCAGTACATTCCGCTCATTGGAACTTTTCATTTACTGGACATAAGGAACGATGATCTGTCTGTTTTACTTCTGGAAGGAAATAATACAATTTTGAGCTCTTGGTAGGTGCAATTCCTCCTTGTAACGATCCAGCTGGTATAGGAAGTCGTAATTAGCCCATATAGCGTAGGTGGCTGATGGTTGGATTGGCAGCTGTCTGGGCCGTCTCTCCCGTACACAGGAGCACTCATTCTGCTCAGGCGGTATTATCTGAGAAGAACGAAAGGATGGGCAGTCTGAAATCTGACATGTCCGATCCTTAACTCCAAGAGACTGTCATCGATTAGACGCGTTCCGACAACCTTAATCTAATGAATATATTGGGAAGCCTCCCAGGCAATGTTCCCTGGGAAAAAGTATGAAAATTAGCTTTCCTCCAGGAAGAATAATTCTGTATCTCTAGAGCTACTGAAAGGTTGACACATGTAAGTCAATGAATACATCATTAAAAAGCCTTGAAACTAAACTAAAGATAACCAGCGTCTTTGGTTTGGGGAGTATCTAGTCATGTTTCAAAGCTCTTTAACGGGACAGCCGCTGACTTCGAGTGTAGTTGCCTATCGATGGCACTAGAGACCATTTATTTTCCTTCTGGAGGACATATGAAGCAGCAAAAGTATCAGTAGGTTATGGAGAAGACAGATGGACTCCATTGGACCTGTCCTTCCTACTTTTTTGAAGATCGTTGGGATTTTGGAGACTTGTTCTCCCGACAATGTAGAGCCTTGTCATGCTGATGATAAAGGGACTATATCTTTGCTTCAGAGCTTTGTTCCCTGCAGCTTCTCTTCTGCACAGGGTAGTTTGCTGTGCAGGTAGATCTATGAAGGTGGTGACTTCATTCTTTGGATCGTGGAGGTGCTCAGTAAATATTAAAGGGAATCAGTCAGCAGGTTATTGCTGACTTATTGAACAGCTGCAACACATGCAGCCGCAGGGACTCGAACATATTTTTTGAGCACATCATAGACACTCAGTTAGCACACAAGCATGCTCGGATAACACCTTAACACTACTAACACTACTCCTAAGCTGTCTAAGTGGGTACACAGGTCATAGAAAGTTGAATAAAATGATACATTTATATCTGTGATTCGATATTTTATTTCAGAGAAATTAATGTTTTTTTTGTAATATGTAAATGAGCTGTTAAGATCTATGGGCCGGACATAGATCTCCCTGAAAATCTGCCTCCAGAGCTTATTATAAATCAAATGGGGCGTTACCAGTGTGAGACAAGCAGATAAGGAGAGCAGACTGTTAGTCATTACATGTCTTAATGTAAAATAAGCTCTGGAGGCAGATTCTCAGGAAGATCTATATCTTGCCCATAGATCTTAACAGCTCATTTGCATGTAAGAAAAACATGGATTTCTCTATAACAAGATTTCGGATCACAGATATCAAACTATCATTTTATTCACCTTTCTATGACCCATATGACCATATAGACGGCTTAGGAGGGTTGATCTTACTGACAGATTCCCTTTAAGTAACCTAAAAATAAAAGGTTTGAGAAAAGTTCTGTGAAACAAAACGTTGCCATTTAGGCTTAATAAAGTCTACAATTTTTTTAATTCGAGCTGGAGCGTTGCCTCTCTTCATATTTTATGCCGAATAACAAATTGTACGTTTGTTTGGAGGCCTGGCTCCCACCGTGAGTATAAAATGGTGGTGGTGATGTTCTTCATCTCTTTTTAAATAACTTAGCGACACGTCATCACTTACTAAGACTGGTATAACCTGTAAAGAATGGAGAAAATTAGAAGCACGCACTCACCGGCTCTGAAGAGGGCACCGGCGGCATAATGCATTGCCAGGGCGTGGATGAGCTGCCTGGCAGTGGTAAAGATTGGCCCACGCTCAAACACAGAGAAGGATAATGGAGTGTGATCGGAGGCGATGTACAGCTTCAGAGACGCGTGGATGCTGACCAGCAGGTTCACTGGTTGCACAGTCAATTTCCTGAGCCTAACCGGGCTAACGAGCGCTGACGCATGCTGTCGTACTTGATCCGGTAACCTATGATGAAGCGGAGATCCGGGGAGCTTGACTTGGCCTTCCAGAAACGCGTTATCCGGGAGATATGTATCAAACAGCGTTTTTACGTAATAGACGAAAGTGTCCTCCACGTAGAGTCGAGACGGCCTCAGATCGAAGCTCAGTTCATTGACATCACACATGTTTTGTTCTAAGGAGAAGGTGATGAAGAGTTTACAGAATGACGTCTCCTTGTATTCCTCCAGCTCTTTGACGGATATGGACAGGCTGCCAGCCTTTGGCCATCTGCTGCACTCCATTTTCTCCTCTTGGCAAACCAGAACTGGGAAATGGAAGTTGGACTTGCTGTAAAGCTGATTGTCGATCTGTAAATCTCCACAATATACTTCCAGGCTGTAAAACACGGGAATCCCGAAGGTGAGGTCTGTCTGCATCTCTTGGCAAGGCTGCCTGAGAAAGCCGCTCACCGGGGTCAGATGGAGGAACACGTTATCCAAATTCAGCCGCATGAGTTCTGACGAAGCTTTGGAATTAGTGATGTCGTCATAGATGCCCACGCTGAGCTGGGTGATGAAGGACTTTAACACAATGCGCTGACATGGGGTTCTGTAAAAACAAAAAAAGGCACTTTTTTTACTTTTTTTTTTAATATGAAATTAAAAACCTGACAAAAGTGATAACAATGGAGAGCTGGATGTGCAAAGATCTGGGTCCCAATTCATCATTTGCGATTTATTTATCTTGTGGTACTCGTTGAAGCCAAATTCTTCAAAATAATGCAATAACTAAATAAATTTGGGGCAATATAATAGAAAAATTTTCATTATTTTTGTCTTTGACATTTTTTTGTGACTTTCAGGACCAAAATCCTTTTAAAAAGTTACAAAAAATGCCAAATTGAAAACTTCTCCAGAAACCTTACTCCACGAAGGGACTGGAGTTTGATGTGCCAAAAAATGCAGCATTTGGTTAAAGTTGCATTACACAAATCTATATAAAACATCTGGATGAGCAAAGGTGTCAAGGAAAAAGTAAAAAAAAAAGACAATAGAAAGACAACACAAATAGTGGCACCTGTGAGGTCCTCCAACTGTCTTCAACTGCTAATATAGTATCATGCATGGAGATTTATTTAAAGGGAATATGTCAGCAGGTTCTTACTGTGTAATCTGACAGCAGCATGATGTAGGGGCAGAATCCCTGATTCCAATGATGTATCACTTAGTTCACTGGGTGCAGCAGTTGTGATAAAATCAGTTTTCTCTGCTGCAGATCTAGCAGAACTCTGAATGCTGAGCCCTGCATAACCCCACCCACAACACCTATTGGCTGCTTTCTGTGTACACTGTATATTGATAGAAAGCTGCCAATAAGTGCTGTGGGCCGGGTTATATAGAGCAGGAGGACTAGGAGGCACAAGTCAACTTTCTAGTGAAAATTTACTGCTGATAAAATACTGACTATATTGAAACAGCAACACAGCCTAGTAAGTGACAAATCACTTGAATCAGGGTCTCTGCCCCTACATTCTGCTGCTCACAGATTGCATAAAAACATCTGGTGACAAATTCCCTTTAATTTGCTAAGGCATTTAATGGAGCTTACCAATGCTGCAATCTTTGAAAAACGAACTGTAATCCTGCAGCGTCGCATAGTCTAATGAAGCCGGACTAGTCTGGCGGGTTTCACCGCAATAGTCTTTTCGCAGATACTCTTATCACCCCTCTCTGGGTATGACTAACAAACTGCATACAATATTCCTTACGGACCATTATACAGGCTGTCAATCACGTCCAGGAGGGTGTTATTAGAAGATTTGAGGCAGGACTACTCTGGAATAAGACATGCCCTGCTGGACTAGTCCTGCCTCATTAGCAAATGCAAAGCTGCAGAAATAAAGTTAATTTTTTAAAATTAGCAACCCTAATCAAAACCTTAATAAAGAATTAAAGATTAAAGAAACCCCAATATATAGATCTGTGATAATGATATGACTACTAGTCATCTGTGGCCACTGTAAAATGCACAAGATTTAAAGGCAATCTGTCACCAGGTTTTGGCTATGCCACCTAAAAGAAATATAATGTAGGGACAGAGACCCCGATTCCTGAGTTGTATCACTTACTGGGCTGCTTGCTGTAGTTTTGATAAAATCACTGGTTTATCCGCTGCACATCAAGCAGTGCTCTGAATGGTGAGCCCTGTATAACCCCACCCCCCCACCACTGGCAGATTTCGGCGTTCACTGTGCATAGGCAGAAACTTGACAATAGTCATGGGGGCGGTGTTATACAGAGCTCATGAATATGGAGGACTACTAGTCCTTAAGTGATAATTTCATGCTGAGAAAAGTGATTTTATGAAAACTACAGCAAGCAGCCCAGGAACGAACACAGCGCTGGAATCAGGGTCTCTGCCCCTTCAGATTAGGGGGAAAAAACCCCGTGACAGAATCTCTTTCAAGACTTGTATTGACTAGGTCACAGGCACCCATTTCGTACCTATTCAGACTTGTTAGAATTGGTCCTGCCCTTCCTTCTGGGGACAGCGTAATGATGATCGCTCCACACTGCTGGACAACATCCACGTAGACGTAGCCATATCCAGTTAGGAAAACCACCTATAGAAACGATATAAATGTGAGTGACGCCAATCCAGGAATTCCACGTATGGATGTCAGGAGCACGCTCCCCTGACAAGATAAGACACATGGTGTTAATCTTTCCAGGCCAAACCTATGACTATCCCTGCAGATGCCTGCAGGAGAACAGGGGCTTCTGAAATGTCACAAATTATACACATTTATTTTGTTTGATAGCCCCACTGCTGCAATTTGCTGCAAAGCAAGAGACATAAAACAACTGTTCACGTAGAAAATATACGTGTCTGACACATAAGGCCAGATGGTAAGAAGCAAATCCAAATGTAGGAATTGTAAAGGAGCTCAGGCGGAATCTCCACGTATCGCTACCAGGCTGATGTCATGTGTCATAGTCTCTTCATCGTGGTTTTAATTTATTATGTTGGATTTTCCAAGGAATAATATGGGAATTATAAGAAAGGAATAAGACCAGATGGATAATGTCATACAGGATGAAATGTCACTTAGTGTTTGTGAGCATATAAAGAGGTATCGCTATCTGACAATCCTCTACAACATCATCAAATGGTGTGCACCACCTAAATACACCATATAAATGATGTTATAGATTACTTAAAGTCACATGATTATTTGGATTGGGGCTGAATCAAGGATGGTGGGGCACCCCCTGGAATAACTGTGCCAGTGCTAACTTATAGGGTTGCTCTCAAGAGCTTTTTTTGCAGGAGCGCACTGCTCCCCTGCCTCCTGCTTGCCGAGGGCGGTGCGCTCTTGAATGATTGACAGTCTGGACCAGGAGCATAGTTATAGCCCGCTGATCTGCTCTTACATCCTGCAAATAGAGGGTTGCTCTCAACAAGATCTTTTTTTTTTCAAGAGCACACCGCTCCCCTGCCTCCTGCTTGCCGAGGGCGGTGTGCTCTTGAATGATTGACAGTCCGGTCCAGGAGCATAGTTATAGCCCGCTGATCTGCTCTTACATCCTGCAAATACAGGCAGCTTTGCTTCTACCACGTCTGAGAAGTGCATGGGCACTGGGGATGGATCCAGCGATCAGGTCGGCTACAGAGACGCGCTTGCAAGCTTTGTAGCAAAAAGCTCGCAAGTGCGTGCTCCTTGCCCAAGAGACCGGCCACCGCTGATAGCCTGCAGAGATGGTAGGACGGTAATTTATGCAACAAACGGTAAACTATAAAATTAAAACTCTCAACATTCTTGGGAAAGTGGAGGATTTTTAATAATGAGTAATTTGCAAATTTGTTTTTTTTTTAGTAACTTTTCAATTTTACCTTTACAGAGATTTTTGCACAATTTACAAAAGTGCCTATTTTGAAGGCTATATTCAAAGATAGAAAATTTATACCCCCATGTATAAGTAGCAGATACCACTATGTTCTCCCATTTTTGCGCTGTGTATATATGATGAGATTTCATCCACAGCGTTTATTGTGCCAAATATTATAACCTATATTGTATTATGTAAAGATCTGCAGGATGTTGTAGAGCAGAAGAGGTGGAGGACATTGATATATAAATATATGGAAAAATATTCAATATATCTTGTATTTTATTCATTGAAATCCTCACTCTTTCCAGCTTTAGGAGTCCAGTAGGCGGTCCTAATCGTGACATCCTACTGAGTGGCGGCACTAAACGGCCACCAATCATCAGTCATATAATAGCCTGTTTACACAGGCAGAACATGCTTCAGATGTGCACTAAACAATCTGTAATAGATCGATCTGTGCATAAACTGTCATTTTTCTCGGCAGCGTAGGTTCTATTTACACATGATGATGTGCTGCCGAGACCGATGATCTTTTATGTAAACGTTTTGCTTATTGGTCAGATGATGGAAATGTTTAGACTGCACGATTATCGTGAAACGAGCGCACTTAGGAACACTCGTTTACACTGACCGTGCAGTCTAAATGGACCTTAGAAGAGATCTGTCAGTCACCGGATAGCACCGCCCCCTGGACTCCTAAGCATGAGTCAGGGTTTAAATAATTAAAATACAAGTTAAACAGAATCTGGCCACACAAATATACAGTATATCTTAAATTTTCTCAGCTCCTTCTGCTCATGTAATTTCTGGAAAGTACGGAAACTAACTTGTAGGTGAAGATCCTGGGCCATTACCTTTTTTGTTCTTAAGATTTCAAACCTGCAAAATGTCTAATTTATTGCTTTTATTATTTACATTTTCATTGGAAACTCTCTGCACTGCGCCACAGAGGGAGAATATCTTGTAGACTCCCAGACTGACAACACCACTGCAGAGTGATGACTGGGTGGAAGAGTAGCTGCACCCGACCTAAGTTACGCTTCATATATCAGTTAAGGTAAATTTAACCTTGAAATAACACATTTCTGGTGTTTTCTTGGCCAAAAATGACACTATAAATTATGAAGTGATACCTGTGTGCCCTGGTTATTGATATCTATCAGGTCACTCCACTCCACCGTGGGCTCTTCGCACGATAGCACTTTCAGGTAGATCCCAGGAAGGGAATCTTTGGTCTTGCAGTCCGGAAAGCTGGACACTTGATGATACATTTCATGGTGCACTGAGCATTCGGCTGGGATTTTTCGACAGTAAACTTCAAACTTTGGTGTTTCTGAAAAGAAATACATGTAATAGGGACATGGAAAAAGCCTAAACATTTCATACTTTTTGCAAAGGAAAAATAAAGTTTTCTATGCAACCGACCAGCACAGACGTAAATATCTAATTTTCATGAGACAAACTTTAAAAATCAAGAGATGGGCAACACTATAATTACATAGATGGTCACCCGTGGAGTCCCCAGCCCAGGCAACATAAGGTCAGGTCATATTTGTAGCATTGTTATGTGTATCTCTTGCAGGTTTCACATTGATATAATTTTGCAGTGTTTTACTGGACATGTGGTATATAAATAGTAACCCATACCTTTAATATTCTCTTTCAGCAGTAAGGAAACTCTGCACCTATTGCGAATAATCATCCGAGGGCTCGGGTCTTCTGTAAGGGTTATATAGGTCACTCCGAAATGTTCCTGATAAGTTAAAACCAAAGCCCTGGGCAAAAAAAATGATTTATAATATAATAAAACTTGATGCAAATACTGTATGGAATACATCCACAATATACATTTAGAGAGTAATTGCTCTTGCAAAAGCTTGAAATATTATTAGCAGTTTTGATGGGTGCAGGGTCTGGGGTCAGAGACCTCCATCAATCTCTGAATCAGCTATCCCTAGTGCTCAGCCTAGGGATAGCTCAAGATGTTCTCAGAGGTGAGCAGAGACTATTACAACTCATGGTGCACAGTGCTTAGTAAAACACTTCTATCCTGTCATTTCAGCGACCATTGGGGAGCTCCCGATTATTTTTTTACATTTTTACTAGGAGGTTAATTTTCCTTATAAATAGGCCTTAAAGGGAAGAAAATGACCTACTGTTTAAATCAGTTTTTTTGTGTTACATGTAATTAAAAATATATATATTTTTCTATTCATATCATTATCTGTAGTAAGAAAAAAAAATTGTAATCTTGCAATTTTCTCACTTTGCAGATACATGTTTCTTGGTGTTGCCCCTCCTCAATGCAAAGCATGAGATCTGATTTGGCTGAAGAAGCAATTTGTATATTTATTTTCCCCAGAGGAACAGTATATGGCCTGTAGGTCTCCTCACCCTGGCATGTCACTCTCCACAAGAAAAGATGTTATCACTTAGAGCATAGAGAGGTTTCTCACAAAGTCAAATCAGATCTCATACTTTGCACTGATGAGGGGCAACACCCAGAAACACGTATTTGCAAATTGAGATTCTGGTTTTGCTTTTATCCTAAGTCATATGGCAAGGCTCATTAAAGAGTTGAAATTGACTTTTAGGATTGCTACTTTCAATATGTGGCACTAGAGTTCAAGTTCTCTTCCTCTCAGAAGAGGCAATATTTTTTTGTCCAGAGGAGCTTTGCATGGCCTATGAGTCTTTGTACACTGGCACGTCAGGCATGTCACTCTCCACAAGTAGAGACGTTACCCTTTAGACCACAGAGAGGTCACTCGTAAAGCCAAATCAGATTTCGTACTTTGCACTGAGGAGGGGCAACACCCTGAAGCACAGCGTCTGCAAACAGATTCTGGTTTAGCTTTTATTCTATGTCATATGGCCCATAAAGCGTGTTAAAGGGTCGATATTGACTTTTTGGATTGTTACTTCCAATAGGTGGCACTGAAGCTCAAATCCTCTTCTTCTCTGAAGAGGCAATTAGTATATTTAATTTCCCAGAGTAGCATTGCGTGGCATACAAGTCTTTGTACACTGGCATGTCACTCTCCACAAGTACAGATGTTACCTCTTAGACTACAGAGAGGCCTTTCATAAAGCCAAATAATATCTCATACTTTGCACTAAGGAGGACAACACCCTAAAACACGTGTCTGCAAATTGAGATTCTGGTTTTGCTTTTATCCTAAGTCATGTGGCAAGGCTTGTTAGAGAGTTGATTTTGACTTTTAGGATTGTTACTTCCAATAGGTGGCGCTAGAGTTCAAACACTCTGCCTCTCTAAAGAGGCAATTTGCATATTTCCCAGAGGAGCATTGTATGGCTTATAAGCCTCCTTACACTGGCTTGTCACTCTCCACAAGGAAAGATCTTATCCCTTAGACCCCAAAGAGATTCAGAATTCATACCTCAGCTGCTGCAGCCCCTCATTTTGCAGAAATAACTAATTCAAAAACTGATAAGAAAATATTACATGGACTATTCTAGATCCAAGGGGTAACGTTTCTCCTTGCGGAGAGTGACATGTTAAGCATGCCGAGATGAGGAGACTTTTAAGCCACAATGCTCCTCTGTGAAATATGCAAAATGCCCCTTCAGAGAGGAAGAGGACTAGAACTCTAGCGCCACCTATAGGAAGTAGCAATACTAAAAGTCATTGTCGACCCTTTAAGGAGCCTAGTCACATGACTTAGGATAAAAGACAAAACCAGAATCTCAATTTGCAGACACTGTGTTTCGGGGTACTACCCCTTGTCTGTGCAATACTTCCTATAGGTGGCACTAGAGTTCCAGTCCTCTTCCTCTATGAAGAGACAATTTGCAATGGAATATTCTATACATTATTAAGTATATAAGAAGATTCCTGTATAATATTTATAGTTTACTATCTTATTTGTTCACAATGACATGCCACAATCAAAGTTACTTGAAAGCCAGGACGCCCATTTAGGCCCCAGCACATTTACAGCTGTGATCATAAGACACATTCCCAAACTTTATGAATCTATTACAACATAAGAATAGCAGTGTGATGCACCGGAGACTAGCTAAACTCTCAAATAATAGAAGTACTCGTATAAAGACCGATATGTCGTACTTGGTGCACAAGTCGCTGCCAGCGCACTCCCCGGCAGGAACAGCGACGCTCTGCCTTGGGCACTCCAGACGGATGATGGCCGGCAGGCTCCAGCACTCGGGGCTCCCTGCGGCTGCGTTGTGGCACAGGCTGAGCAGCATGTACTTCTGGAGAGGAGGTGGTTCTCCTGTCGAGTGACTGTTGTCGGAGACAAGATCCCAGCAAGGAATGGTGTTGTACTTGGCACTGGGATGTTCCCCAACTGGGCCGATGCTGAACACAGTGCTGTCTGGTGCAGGAACATACTTTGGAAGTAAAGGGGGAAAGGGGACATGAAAAAAAAAGATAAGCTTGATTAAAAGAAACAGATGATTCAGTCCACGGAGGTTTGACTTATTATTATGAGTTGGACATTTAAAGCCAAACATTGGATAGTTGAAGTACAGCCAGATTTCCGACACAGAGCACAAAGATATCATTTTTCCTTGGGCTTTACACATAGTTCACAGAGAGGTCTCGCTGTGTTGTACTTGACTTAGCAACAGGTGAAAAGTTGTGACATTCCCCCCCTCACCACCCAAAAAAAAAATCTTTGTGGTTATAGTATAATGCGGCCAGATAACATGAAAACAGAAGACACTGAGGCGGTCCCGCTCTGACCCGCGGCCCACCTTGTTACGTATGGCGCACATTACATAGAACATCAGCAGTTTCAAAACAGGAAACTCACTTGTTCTGATCACAAGATACACAATAAAAAAGCGCAGTACTGCCCTGACCTGGCCTGGCCTGCTCTCTAACAGCCCAGGGTATGACTTTCTAGTATTTGCATAGGCTAAAAATGAAATACAAATATATTATCCTCTATAATAATAACGCACGTTAACATTTTGTGAGTTTTATCTACCACCTTTATTGGCCTCATACACATTAGAAAAAAGTCGACCGAACCTGCCAATTTCAGCAGGACTGCCAATGTATTTCATGTGAATGGGGGCCAACGACTCTACCCCGACAGATGAGGACAGGTAAAGAAGGATCGGAATGTGGAAATCCAACTCTCCATTATATTTATCTACTGAGAGAGAAGCTGCCAATGGAGTCGTCTGACAGCTACACACACCAATCTCCTCATTGAAAGCACATGCATGCTCGGCCCAAACAAGTCTGCATGTTTATGGGGTACACCCACACTTCCCAACTTATAAAAACAAGACAAAAAGGGCACAAACTACAAATGATGTGTGACACAGCAATTTTTATAATTCCCCCAAAGTGTACACACACACACACACAGCTCTGCTACATCAATGCACAAACGCACACAGCTCTGATACATCAACACACACCCATACGCACACAGCTCTACTACAACCATACGCACACAGCTTGGCTGCATCATTACACACACAGCTCTGAAACATCAACACACACCCATACGCACACAGCTTATCTTCATCATTACACACACAGCTCTGCTACATCAATGCACATACGCACACAGCTCCGATACACCAACACACACCCATACGAACACAGTTCTACTACAACCATATGCACACAGCTTGGCTGCATCATTACACACACAGCTCTTCTACATCAATACACACGCACACAGCTTATCTTCATCATCACACACAAAGCTCTGCTACATCAATGCACATACGCACACAGCTCTGATACATCAACACACACCCATACGCACACAGCTTGGCTTCATCATTACACACACAGCACTGCTACATCAACAATATAATGCTCGAGATAAACCCTGGAAGGTAAAACTAGCGCCTTTCCATTACTCCAGCGGCTGAGACATGGGTAATAGAGAATGGAAGTAACTGATGGACTGAACCCAGGAGACCTCGTGCACCGACCTCTTCATCAGAGAGCTGCTGCGGCACAGACATCTGCGGACTGTAGGAAATCTTATATGAAGTATTGTTAATGAGGGTTGTCTTGTCTTCAATCTGTAGTATCTGGATCCCATTGCGAACCATTGATGAAACACTAAACTGGCAAAGCTGGGGAGACAACAGAGAGGAATATATGAATGTAACCCAGTTAATGGGACTATCAACTGCATTATTTCATGCATCAAAACCAGACCGTGAAACATACACTTTTTTTAAAATCTGTTTTCATTTTCTGAATGCAGATTAGTTTTTCTTTTATTCTCTATACAGGATTATAGGGGACAGTATGAAAAAAACCCTTGTGGCCGCTGCTGGATAGCCGGATGAGATGTCAGCGTTGCAAAGCAAATGGAAGATTCACTGATGAGACGACTGCGCAGTAAAATATTTAGCTTTATTTGGACTTTCAGTAACGCGTTTCGGGGAGTACTTACCCTTCTTCAGATATGTACAGTCTGATGGAGGGGAACTACCCTACAAAATGCATTCAGAAAAATATTTTAGCTGTCTCTTCCATTTTTGTTTTGCATTGCTGGCATCCCATCGGGGTATCCAGCGGCGGCCTCTACTACTACTCCAGCTCTTTCAGTTTCTGACGAGGTATCCCGCACTTGGACACTGGGCAGCAGCAATGGAAATCCCATTCCTTCCATGGTGTGCGCCGAGGGGGTCCGCAGCCTGGCATACTACACAAGGTGCCATTCTCTTTTTATATTTTTTGCCAATATATTATCATAGGGGTGTATCTTACCTGAGCATCTATTAAGGCATTCAGAGATTTGTTTTACAGCAGACGCATGAACTGTAGAAATCAGCAATCTGAGATATTCATTAACTTCTATTGGAAAGTTTCTAGGCATGTTTTGAGAAATTTGCAAACGTCATTGTGCAGGGAGGGGGAGGAGGTGAGCTGTGAAAAAAGCTCCAGTGAATGCTGAATCCAGGATATCTACTGTACATAGAGGCGTTACCTCTCAGTGTGATCCCATCTAGATGACTAGTAGTCATCTGTGGTGGCCACTGTAAAGTCCAAGATTTGAAGGGAATCTGTCACTAGGTTTTTGCCATCACATCTGAGAGAAGCCTAATGTGTCTAATTCCAGTGGCATGTCACTAATTGGGCTGCTTGCTGCAGTTTTGATTATAAACAGTTTTATCTGCTGATCTAGCAGAGCTCTGAATGCTGAGCTCTGTATAACCCCACCCACACCACTGATTAAGAGCTTTCTGAGTACACTGTGCCTAGGCAGAAAGCTGCCAATCAGAGATGGGGGCATGGGTGGACTACCTGGCAGCAGTCTTACCAGTCATCTATAGATAATCTCCAGCTGACAAACGATTTTATAAAAACTACACTAAACAGCTCAGTTAGTGACAAATCGCTGGAATCAGAGTCTCTGCACCTACAACGTCCTGCTCTCAAATTAAGTAGCAAAAAACTGTTGACAGATTAACCATTAAAGTTTAACTGTCTTGTCTGGAGAACATGCAGCAGAATGTCTGTTTCTGCCTCTCTATCTCCTGCCCCCTCCATATAATCTTATGAGCACCAATTGTCTTCTCCTATCTCAGTAATAGGAAACTCTGTCTTCACTGAATACAGACTTTACCCATTAATTGAGAGTGAAAGATCAGTCCAGTAGGACAAACAAGTAGATTTCTCTCATAAAATATATAACAAAGTTGCTTATGTACAATTGATTTACCAGTATTTAGTTAAAATAAAATATATACTGTATATTTTTTTTTTAACACAAATGATTCCATAAAAAATATATAATAACCCCCCCCTCGCCCCACCAATGATGTATAAGGAGGGTGGGGATTCCCATTCTGCCCCACCAATGGGGATTACATCTATCTAGAATATGGGGCACTGTCACATGCCGCTATCAGTGTGAGAGGTGGTCATCCGAATTCCCATAAAAATGAATTGAAATACCATCCACCTCTCCACTGACCGCACGTCTGCTTTACACTTATGTCACATCCTGTGAATATGCCGAAAATTTCCCTCTATGGATGGAAATAGAATATTCAGGTATAGTATTTATTGATACTCTTAATACAATAAATATGTGGCAATGCAGAGTTTACAACGTACACTATACCGGGTGAAGATCTTTGGATACAAACCTAAAAACATCCCATATCCCAATTCTTTAATACCCCCTCTTACACCATTTTATAATTTGCAAGTACATTACATTATTTTTCTAATTTATTGTGAGCTACAAACAACAACAAAGATGCATAAAAAACAGATGGTGGAAGAAACTGTAAATGCAATATATTCTGATCTCTAACTAATAAAGTAAAAAAATATTCATAAGCTTAAACTGGGCTTTATCTATTGGGATCCTATGTGGATAAAAAGTCCTAAAAATATACCGTAATTAACAAAAACATGGAATATAAAAAATACATGTAAAACTATTAGTATATTCATCTGAGTAACTGAAATACGACGAGCTTTCCAGCCGCTGCCTGACCCTGGCCTGCTCTCCATACATACTGTACATCTCTGGTCACTGTAATGTAGAAAAACGCCCTAAAATTGTTCTATAAACCATAATGATATTTAATTTGGGCTATAAAGTCAAATTGTTTTCTGTAGTCACCAAATTATATTTCCCTCCGTGCCAATCCCAAAATATAGGTACATTATTAATTTACGAGGCTAATTTGATTTTCCAACTTGAAAGGAGCCGGTGTAATTTGGAATGATGTTTTAGGTGTATTGTGTCCTGCAAAAAGAAATATAAAACTAGAATAGCATGCACCATTTAGTTATAAAGTTGTTCCATGTCTCAGGAATGTTGGAGAATGGCCCCGGCCATATTAAGCATAGAAATAATACCAATAAGAACATAAATATGAGAACGATGGAGCCATGCTGGGAAAGAATGCGGGAATCCATTCTTATAGTCTAAAGATCGTTAGTTTTAACGAAGTATAAAATCCTTCAAGGAAAAACGCGAGAGTCACCTTTGATATCAGATATACTGGTGTTTTATATCTCATCTGCCATTATACCAAGTCGCCATTCACTCCATCAGTCGCACCGAGAAGATGACGACCAGTCACACTGCCCACCGGTCATCTTGGAACACTCTCCTTACTTAGATTTCTTATTTCCTATAATTTTGGAGGTTTTTTCTTACCAATCTATTTCTACATTGCCCTAGAGACCTGGCTATAATAATCTGGTGTAATAATAACCCCACCCAGATGTCTATAGATCTTTGAAGGAACATTATTGTTTCACAATTATAAAACATAGCTATACCTAACAGTTTACATAAAGTGGACATGACCCCATTATATTAAAGGAGTATTTCCTGGTTCAAAGTTTATGGTGTAACGCAAGATGTCCAAACTCTGAGCCCCTGACTCATCATCAAAACCAGGGGGTCGAGGTCCCTTAAACGCTCTTCACCACCCTTGTGCTTGGAAGTGCAATACAGTCCCATGAGGTTGTGTTCTTGTTCCTTATACAATGGGTGGCCAGGAGCGCTGCTATGTGTAAGAAACACAAGGGGGACCTCAGTCCTTATGTCCTTACATATGGTCATCTCCTATGGTGGGAAAATCTCATTCTGGTCAGGGTGTGTAAAACAAACAAACAAAAAGCCTACGATGCCATGCAGCCCCAGTTCTTTACTGGCAAATGATGGGACATAGCATGGCATTAAAGATAAGATACGTAGTTCACTTTCAAACTGAAGCAAAGGATTTCACTACTAAAACTGAATTCAAGACTTGTTCCTTTCAGTCCCTCACCTTTTGATGTCCAGGAAAGGCTCCAAGCTTGATGTTGGCATCAACAAATCCATCTTCATCTAAGGATACCACTTCACCGTTGTCTCCATCCTTCCATTTTGGAGAGGTCACATCATGAACCAACCGGACAGCAACAGACTTGTGCACGGTGTTTGTGTTGGCCCAATAGATACCAATTTGAAAAGCCTCCTAAAAAAATATACACAAGTCAGAGCAATGGACACCACAGAGCAGTGCGATTCACTAACTTATGTGTAATAAGTCAGGTTAATATGTAATTACAACTTTCAGAAAACTTTTGACATGCTATAGTGACACTTTAAACATTTTCATCAGTGGGAGTCTAGGACCTTAGGCTACCAACAATCGATATAATAAAGGAGCAGAAGCCATCAGACAATCCTTACTCGGCTCCAAACACGAAGAACTTAACAGAGAGTCTTCTTTTCTGTAACCACTAGAAGAGAGGCAAAAACCCAAACACAGAGTTGTCCACAAACAGATCTGTGGTTTGGCTGG
>VIAB01001246.1:114397-130611 GCA_009801035.1 Oophaga pumilio
CAGGAAAAATGCTGCGTAAAATATGCACATTTTTGCAATGATTTTGATGCATTTTAGAATTGCTTTTTTTTCCATTCATTTGAATAGGTGAAAAACACTAAAAGAATTGACATGCTGCACCTATGAAAAAAAGGTTAAATTGCATTTTTGTCATGTTCATTTCCAAGCGGTTTTGTCACAAAACCTGAAGGATTTCCTAGCACCAGCAAAGTACATGACATACCTTAAGTCTCATACACACGTTGCCTATTGTTTTCCTTGCATATTTGTAGCAGATTTAACTCTAAAAACATGACAATTCTTCCAGTGTTTTTGCTGCTGATTTCACCCATACTGTCAGTGGGGAAAAATCGGCAACACAGACGCATTAAAAAAAAAGTTTTTTTTTTCTGCCAACACATCCAGGACTTAGAGCAGAATTTTCGGCTTCAAATCATGAACATGTGAACATACCCTAAGTAAGGGTCCAAATCTGCAACACGTGCATAGGATTTTAGAAATCTCACTCACTTTGCTGGCACTGTGAACCGCTGCGTTTTATCCGTGGCAAAATCAGAAACGCGGTGAGTGAAGAAATCCTAATTCTGGTCACTGGAAGGGAGCACGGACATGGGCCCCCCATTATCGGCATGTGGTGATAAACCATAAAAGTCAATGATTACGCCCTAACGTGTCTTGTAGTTTGGGGATTATATCTTAGTATTTTGTTTCTGGCGCAGACTCAGAACAAACAATTTCACAAGTTGACAATATTACCAATCAGGAAAATCTTTAAAAAAAAGGAATATAAGCATACTTTTCTTAAAAATGTGTTCCAGAGGAAATCTTATGTAGGTTTACTACACTATTCAACTGTGTATGAATGTATGTATATATGCATGGCTGTATATGTGTATGTTTATATACATCATTCTATCTTTTAGCTCTACATCGTCCTAATCCGCAGTGACATTCTTGATGTATACAACCCCGTAGCTAAAAATCCTATGCCATCCAATAAATGCAGACAGATGTGGAGGTCCTCATGCACCCCGACCGCGCTGACTATTACATGCAGCATGCAGTTTGTCTACTGACTGGTGCAATGAGGGTGGAATTCATTTTGTCAAGCAATTTTTTTTAAACTTTTTTGGAAAGACAGGAAATATCTGTCTAACATATCAACAGTAAAGCAAACAGATGTAAAATATCTACATCACATAATCAAAGAACAAGGGCTGTGCCAACTTCTAAACAGGCCAGGAACATAGGGTGTGTAAATGAGAACATCGCTCAAGCATTTTCTCACACGCTGCTCCTCGGTAGCCCGTCTTGTAATGTGATCAAGACACATCGCTCCTAGAGCCCACGGTGATATGATCCCACCGCGCGGCGATCCCGCTCCTCACTTCCTGATCACGCTAAACATTGGGAAGAAACCTCTGATCTGTAATGTCACCAGAAAACCGGCGGGATATAAATAATGCACATACGGCCGCCGTGCCTACATGTAGAGTAGGTTTATCCAAGACATTGGGAAAATAAACTGAAGATCCTGGAGCACCATTATAGACCGGAGGGCCGGACAGATCAGCGGCTCGTGGGTATGGAGATGGGAACGTAGCATGAAAATGTGGTCAACGCTCAACTACATGGAGGACGATGACTCCAGAGAAAGGATAAAAATTAGATCCTTTCAGTTGCTTTTGACACCAACCGCAAGCACGGTGGCTCAGTGGTTAGCATTGTAGGGTTACTCAGTTGATTTGCAGAGCTGGGGTCCTGGGTTTGAATCCCACCAAGAAAACATCTGCAAGGAGTTTGTATGTTCTCCCCGTGTTTGTGTGGGTTTCCTCCGGGTTCTCCGGTTTCCTCCCACACCCCAAAGACATATGGATAGGGAATATAGATTGTGAGCCTCAGTGGGGACAGTGATGATAATGTCTGTAAAGCGGTGGTGGTATATAAGTAAAATAAATAGATAAACACTTCAGACAGGAGGTTTGAGTGCCGCATCTCAAATTATCTTCCTGTGAAGACGAGTTCTTGCAATATCTTAAAATGGGAGCAAGGATAACCTGGAGTGAAGCCCCCTATCTCCTAGGGTTTCATAACAACCAAATGGGCCATCTCTATGGTATATAAATTCCTACAATTGAAATATTTGCATAAAAAAACTAGGAAACATTTGAAAAAGTTGCAATAAAATATCTATAAAATTGCTCCATCTGTGTCTCTGGACAACAAGCCATGGTCAAAAATCAAAAAGACCTATGAAGCACAAAAATATAGCAGTGTAATAAAAATAAAACAATAATAAAAAAGTAATAACAATATTAACCAAACTCTCCAAGAATAGTTGGCTGACTTGGGGCTATTCAGACGTGGACAGTTAATGATGACATAATTATGCTGTGTGCTCGGGATGTAAAATCTAGGTACTCCATCGTGAAAATTTAAAGGGGCTGTTCAGAAGCAGGAGTGCACTGCTCCCCTGACTTCCTGCCTGCTGGGTGGCGGTGCGCTCCTGCTTTACCGACAGTTCGTCCTAGAGGCATGGCTGCACGGATAGGTTAGAGTGTGCGGTCTTCGATGTTGCTTTATTTCAGAATGTTCTAACAATCCTGGCCTAGAAAACAACAGTGGCCGGTCCCCTAGGTAATGAGCTGTAAATAATAATAAAATAAGGCTGTAATTATCAGGGGAGTGGTTAAAAATTAGAATAAAAAACTGTAAATTGGAATGTTGCTTGTTTTCACAAACATTATCCAATGTCCATCAAAAAACATGATAATAATCCTTTAAATGTCACTGTTGTGTGGCAGAATGTGTGTCTGCTTCTAGCTCATCCCCTTTCTTCTCTCCATAGAACTTTATGAGCACCAACTGTCATCTATCTCAGTAATAGGGAAATATTTATTCGCTGACGACGTGAATCGAGATATATTACAATGTTTCTTATTTTCACGTGTGCTACTAATTTGCAGAAAAAAAAGTAAATGTTACTCTTTAATGCAGTTTTATCTTCAGACAGCTATACGCCACCATCCCACGGCAGCACATGATGTCACCTACGTATTAGATGCACATTGCAGTAATAGCTACTGCTGTACATGCGTAGCATACCTGAATGATGAAGTCGTTTTCTGTGACCTCAGAAGTCAGGGAGACATCTCGGGACCACTCGTCGTCTCCTGTGGCTCTTACACAAACCTCAGTGAGCTCACTATCTTCCAGGATGTAAGACGGCAGCTTCTGTTTGGCTTCCAGGCAGTCGATATGCTCTCGTACCACAGCATAACCGTCGTGTCCCACGTAGTGCTGCACCACCTTGAGGTCAATGCTTTCCGGCAGATAGCTACAGATGATTTGCCTTCCACAGATGGTTACCTACAGAAGCAAAGCGGAAAAGTGATATCCCGATCCGCTGCCAACATCCAAGGTATTCCAAGAGGTATACTCCGGAGACCAAAAGACTGCCTTACAGTGACATGCCTACTCTACTACTGCCATGTGTGGTCATGTACAAAGAAGTCACCTTAAAGGTATATTCTGATAAAAAAAAAGATAAGTTATCAACTGTTCACAAGCCAGGGGAGAACTTCTAGATCGCGGTGGTCTGACCATTGACTAGGCTATGTCCAACAATCCCAAAAAGAATAAGAGGTTGAGCACGCATTGTATATGGTTTTGCGGCTGCACTCCCACCGATCTACAACTAGATATCCTGAGGACAGGTGATAACCTCTTTAAAGATAGTTTTTAGGTGCAAATCCTATCTGCTGTCATTATACCGATGTGCAATTAGTTATTTTAATACAGTAGCTTTCAAGATTGGTTACAAACCTATAAATGATAGTGAAAAATCTAAAAAGCCTAATTATTTTTTTTTCCTGTAAAATTTGAAACATTTCAATAAAAAATTATAATAAAAAATACAGTAGTTTTAGCAACAACATTATTGACAAATCAACATTTGAATTGAAATGCAAATGAGGCTGACAAGCTATTTGTAGACTTGAAGCCACCGTCGCTCCAGCTCTATTCCCCGCCCAGCGCAAGTCTCCTCCTCCATAACTGACAGCCTCTGTGCTGTGTGACTTCAGGCAAAGGCACTGTCAGTCAAGCAGGAGGAGGTAGCGCTGGGTGAGGAATAGAGCTGGAGTGCCAGAGGCTTCAGATCTACACTAGCACTTCAGTCTCATTTACATATCAAACACTGATTTCTCAGTAACGGAGGAATGGACTGACTATGTAAATATGCTGTTGGACTTGTCTTTTAAAGAGCTACATGAACATATACATAGTTTGGGGTGTGAAATGCTGCTGACAGATTCCCTTGAAGTGCAATGTTTCTGTATTATAAAAAAACCCTCTATTCTGAGTTTACTTACATTTTATGTCAAATCAAAATTTGTGATTTCATGATAATAATCTTACCTCCCCTAAGGCTGTGTACACTATATTCCACTATATGGCATATGGTCGCATATACCGCCATGGAGTCATCACACAGACTTTTCTCATTATTTTTTTATCATTTTCAATATATATTTTTCAGTTATTTTTACAATTCTATATATTTAAATTGATGTATGAATATATAATAACACATTGCATCTTTTCTTTTCGTGTTTCCTCTAAAATAGGGAAAGTCGTTGTAAAAGCATTAAAAAAAGTTAAATAAAAAATAATGTTTGAATACAAAAAATATACTAAATGCAATTAATGCAGATAATAGATGTATAAAAAAATCCATTCCCAACATACTTGTTTCTGCACCCCGTTCAGCTGCCGCACTTTAATAATTAGTGTAGCCGTCCGCCCCTTGTACTGAATGGTTCGGATGAATGTCCCGGCGTTGTCCACACTGAAAGGCTCAGACCAGCGCCAGTTTCCCCAGCCTTCAATACAGATGTGCAGCAGCTGCAGGGAGATACAACACACATTATGAGTGCGGGATCATAAATACACTGCATTCTGTCATTAGGATTCATTATCATTCTTCTGTAAAGATTTAGGCCTTTTAGCTTCCTGAGGGGGGGAAATAGTTTAACCTCTTTGGTGACACATGATACATTAGAATATTTCACTTCGCTTTGCTGTGATTTATAGGGTAAAAAATAGTCAAGCTAAACTTCTACACCACTTACTGATCTCTGGAGGTCCGACCCCTGGGGCTCACACGATCACGATCCTAAGATCGGGGCTATGAAAGCCAAGAACTGGGCCATGTAGACACACGACTTAAATGGAGCAGGCGTTCTAGCTTAATGTCTGCTCCATTGATCGTCTATTGGACTCTCGTAGAACGTCGAGCAATATCCCTGCAAGTACCATAGACGATGAATGGAGCGGAGGTCAGGCATCCACACCTCTGCTCCATTTAAGATGTGGCTCTGTAGAGCCCTATTCCTGGGTTCCAGATGCCCAACCTTGGGATCGTAGGGGTCCCAGCAGTCGGCCTTCCAGCTTTAAGGACTAAAGTTGGCCAAACCCGCCGATATCAGTGGGATCGTCGTCAGACAGTCTAATGTGTACGGGAGCCTACCGATCCTCCATGGCAGATGATGTTGGGGGAGAGAAGGATGAGGCACATTGGATTTCCAATGGCTGTTCCTTTTATTCTCTCTAGAGATAAGACTCTGGCAGAGGACTCTGGCAGTGGCTTTCTCACAGACAACACCGGAGAGTTCCGCCAAGACAAGCGGCATGGGAGAGTTGAGGTAGCGAGATCATTTGGCAGGCAGCTATCCAATGTGTATGGGAGGTTTTAAGTTATCCCTGTCAATAGGGGATAAGTTAAAATTTTGGGAATAAGCCTTTATGTCAAGTTAACTTCAACTATTGGAAAATCTCTGGGACCTAATAAACTTTGTGTTCCAATTCTTCATCATTTCAATATCTGTCTGCGGTCAGTAAATAGTATTTTTTTTTCCATCCATAGACTTAAAATTCGTACAGTCTTAAAGGGGTAATCCACAGGACGGGTGACAACTACTAGACCGATGGGTTCTTGACCAATATATTCAGCTATAGCCGACATTCCCATAATGAATGGAACGATGGTGCACATCATTCACCAATACTCCATTCAGACGGGTGGGAGTGAGGGCACGAGTTCTCTGACCTGATGACTGTGGGGGTCTCGGCGGGGGCTACAGAGAGCAGCTTTTTCTCATTGGATTACCCCCTTAATACTCCTCACAGTTGAGTCTGCTATATTATTATCAATCCTGACAATCCTTTGGGACCCCCGGCTGATGCACTGTACTTGCACCAATGTGTCATTTTGCCATTTTCGTAGTTTTTTGACTTTTTGTGCAATATTGAATGGATGGATTAAACAAAGATTTGTAACATGAAGCAACTAGAAGTTTATTTTATTTGTGCATTGTGGCTTGTTCTACAATGTCGCAGTGGTTGGGAACAGATGATGTGTGCATTCACAATAGACCATTAAGCGATGCAGATTTTTAACTATGCAAAAAAAATAAAAAAAATTTTCCCAGTTTCTCAATTGCAGCAGTAAAAACAGCAGGAACAATCCACTTTTTACATCTCCGCATACTTCCAATGCTCCAAAAATCCAAATAATCAGCAGCGCGGCTTTCACCCGCATCTGAGAAGGTTAGGCATAAGTGAAGGCCCCCTGTAATAACCTTGTCATCCGCCTCAGGCTGTGGGTGGCTTGTGCGGAGATGACTGGCAGTCGCTGTGCAGCGAGTCTCACTGTAATCTTATCAGTATTATTACCATGAGATATTCCAAGGTTTACTGCACTATGAAGTATGAAAAGATTTACGACGCGGACGGACCGCCAGCTGAGAACGTACACTGGGCTTCACCCAGAGAACTGTAGGAAAACTGGTGGTATTTGCCATTATTGTACTGGGGGCTGTAGTGATGGACCCTGTTCTCGGCATGTAAAGTATAATCCATATATCATGACACTTCCTAATAGTACTTAAAGGGGTTGTCCAGCTAACGCATTATTTTCAGACAGCGGCTTATATCTGGGGGAACAAAAGGATTGGCCATTGAAATCTGTTTGCACCACGCTGGAGTCCTGCTCTGACAGGCAGGGTCTCCGGCGTGTCTCTTTACTCACCCATGCTGCGGTCAGATCTTCCCTTCCCCATACTCTGCATACTTCCAGCCGTTTCTCTGGTCGTGTCCTTAGGGCACGCCCGCGTGCGTGAACTCCCACCCTCTTAAAGGGCCAGCGCGTGCACTTGCTATTTCCTCCCCAGCCAATAGCTGTGGGACATTATTTATATATGGCTTCCTCCCCACTGGGGAGGTGCCTGAGCAACCTTCCTGTTTCAGTCTATGTTGTGTAAGGTCGAATTCCAGTACAAGTCCTGTTTGCTATACTCTAGTGCAAATCCTGCTTGCTGCACTTTGATGCAAATCCTGCTTGCTGCACTCTGACGCTAACTCTGCTGCACTGATGCAAGCTATGCCTGCTGCTCCATCCAGCCTGTCCTTCTGGGTCCAGCTGCAGCACGACTGTTGGTCTGTCCTGGAATGGCATCTGGCGTTCATCGGGAGCCAAGTCTAACCTCACCATCAGAGGCTCTAGTGAACAGTGAGGTGATCGCTTAGTGACGCCCCTCCATGCTCTCCGCGGTCCGTGGCACAGTGGTTCCACAAACCACGTCCGTGATAAAATCTAACAGATGACAGATGATATTAGGGGGAGTTGGGAGACCCCCATACACAATAGACTGTCGGTCAATCCTGCCGGAACTAGGATAGGACACCTTTGGTCTATTGTGTATGGGAGACTTTAGAGGGCCACTGCCAGATTTCCTTGGCAGCCGCTTATTTCAGCACTGGGCGTAGAAATTAGTTGAAGTTAAATAGGATGGATCCTTCTCTCCCTCAACATTTGTCACGGGAGCGTTTTGATGTCCCCATACACATTAGTTCAGCCAACTTTGATCTAAAATACACTGCTCAAAAAAATAAAGGGAACACTCAAATAACACATCCTAGATCTGAATGAATGAAATATTCTCATTGAATACTTTGTTCTATACAAAGTTGAATGTCCTGACAACAAAATCACAGAAAAATCATCAATGGAAATCAAAGTTATTAACCAATGAAGGCCTGGATTTGGAGTCACACACAAAATTAAAGTGGAATGTAATGTCCTTAAAACAAGTCAAAATGATGCTCAGTAGTATGTGTGGCTCCACGTGCCTGTATGACCTCCCTACAACGCCTGAGCACGCTCCTGATGAGGCGGCGGATGGTCCCCTAAGGGATCTCCTCCCAGACCTGGACTAAAGCATCCGCCAACTCCTGGACAGTCTGTGGTGCAACGTGATGTTGATGGATGGAGCGAGACATGATGTCCCAGATGTGCTCAATCGGATTCAGGTCAGGGGAACGGGCAGGACATTCTATAGCTTCAATGCCTTCATCTTGCAGGAACTGCAAACACACTTATACAACATGAGGTCTGGCATTGTCCTGCATTAGGAGGAAGCCAGGGACAACCGCACCAGCTTATGGTCTCACAAGGAGTCTGAGGATCTCATCTCGGTACCTAATGGCAGTCAGGCTACCTCTGGCGAGCACATGGAGGGCTGTGTGGCCCCTCCAAAGAAATGCCACCCCACACCATTACTGACCCATTGCCAAACCAGTCATGCTGAAGGATTTTGCAGGAAGCAGATCGCTCTCCACGGCATCTCCAGACTCTGTCACGTCTGTCACATGTGCTCAGTGTGAAACTGCTTTCATCTGTGAGGAGCACAGGGCGCCAGTGGCAAATTTGCCCGTCCTGGTGTTCTGTGGCAAATGCCAAGCGTTCTGCACGGTGTTGGGCTGTGAGCACAACTCCCATCTGTGGACGTCGGGCACTCAGACCATCCTCATAGAGTCGGTTTCTAACCGTTTGTGCAGACACATGCACATTTGTGGCCTGCCTGAGGTCATTTAGCAGGGCTCTGGCAGTGCTCCTCCTGTTCCTCCTTGCACAAAGGCGGAGGTAGCGGTCCTGTTGCTGGCTTGTTGCCCTCCTACGGCCCCCTTCACGTCTCCTGGTGTACTGGACTGTCTCCTGGTAGTGCCTCCAGCCTCTGGACACTACGCTGATAGACACAGCAAACCTTCTTGCCACAGCTCGCATTGATGTGCCATCCTGGATGAGCTGCGCTACCTGAGCCACTTGTGTGGGTTGTAGAGTCCGTCTCATGCTACCACGAGTGTGAAAGCACAACCAACATTCAAAAGTGACCAAAACATCAGCCAGAAAGCATTGGTACTGAGATGTGGTCTGTGGTCCCCACCTGCAGAACCACTCCTTTATTGAGTGTCTTGATAATTGCCAATAATTCCCATCTGTTGTCTATTCCATTTGCACAACAGCATGTGAAATTGATTGTCAATCAGTGTTGCTTCCTAAGTGGACAGTCTGATTTCACAGAAGTTTCATTTACTTGGAGTTATATTCTGTTGTTTAAGTGTTCCCTTTATTTTTTTGAGCAGTGCATATGGCTTCCTTTAGCGTGTTACACAAAGGTTTTTGTGTCCGCTCATGTCTAAAACTATATATAAAGCGGGTTGGTTGAATTCTTATTTTAATGGTTAAAGGGAATCTGTCAGCAGATTTTTGCTTTGGCATCTGTGAGCAGCATGATGTAGGGACAGAGACCCCGAACCCTTGGATGTGTCAATTACTAGGCTGATTGGTGCAATTTTGATAGAATCCCAGTTATCTCTGATGTAGAAGTGGTCAAAATGCTGAGCTGTGTGTAACCCCACCCACACCCGATTGGCAGCTTCCTGTGAACATTGAAAACAAGCTGCCAATCAGTAGTGGTGGGGCGTGGTTACACAAATTAGCTTGACAGCTAGGCACATAATACCTGGTCCTCTAGTGATAATCTCCTGCAGATAAACCACTGATTGTATTGAAACTACAGCAAGCTGCTGAGCAAGTGTCACATCCCTGGAATCAGGATATCTGCCCCTACATTATGTTGCTTTCAGATTAAACAGAAAAAACTGTTTCCAGGTTTCCTTTATGCCAGCCCAATTCACAATCAAAACCATTGTGTAGACAGAGAAGCAGACTGGCTAAGCTATTGACATGAGTAGTAAGCCAGTGCTGTGCACACACAACTACAGCCAACTCACATTGATGGGTAGTATGAACATTTATGTAGGGAAAGCTGTCAATCATTGTATGAATCCGCCCCCTTGACTCCAAAGAGCAGAATCCGTTCACATAACGCTAAATATCAACCTACTCAGCTTCTCCTGATCTCTAACATGTTGCCTGCAAACTACCCTCCATGTTCAACATGACAAGTCCCCTGTACAGACAGTCAATCAATATTTTTCATGGAAAACCCCTTTAATAAACAAAAGAAAATAATGGAAATTGCGGAGACAGAATTATAAAGAACACATAAAGGAATCTCACTTCTAACAATAAAAATGCAGGTTATTACTACCCTTTTCTTATTTCAACACCGAAATATTGATCTTTACAATTATGAAAGTATTATTATCACTGTTATGATCAAGTCTACAGAATGTTTCACTTCCTATGGAATTCAGATTGTATCCAGCATATGGAACAGTTTCAGGGGACAGCTGTTTAATATCTCAAGTAACTAATTGAATAAATGTGACCACTGAAGCATTGATGGACAGAATCATTAAAGAAAAAATGAAAATAAAACAACATAAAATAGTAGTAGTAAGACCATAAGAAATAAAATCTATCACCGTAATTCCAGTTACTGATCAGAAGGCTTTATAGTAAAGTATAAATTGTATATGAACTAACATGAAAGCAAATGAAAAAAAGTAATGCAGATGCTCAGTACAGGCAATCAGATCATTTCTATCCATTTCTAATCTGCAAAAAAACAAGAACAGTTGATACATTGACACTTTAACACAAGGCAAATATGTGACTGAGCACAGAATTTAGTAAAAAAAAAAAGTTGCATTAAAGTTTTCAATTAATGTATTATGTGTTTTAGACTTTGAAATTGCGCAAAATAGGAGGAAAAAAAAAGTGGTGTACAGTTAGGTCAGATGAGACCAAAACAGAACTTTTTGGCATCCACTCCACTCGTCGCATTTGGAGGAGTAAGAAGGATGAGTACAACCCCAAGAACAACGTCCCAATTGAGAAGCATGGTGGGGGAAACATCATACTTTGTGGGTGCTTTTCTGCAAAGGGGACAGGACGACTGCACGGTATTGAAGGGAGGATGGATGGGGTCATGTACTGTGAGATTTTGGCCAACAACCTCCTTCCCTCAGTAAGAGCATTGAAGATGGGTCATGGCTGGGCATTAGGGCATGTCAATGACCCAAAACACACAGCCAGAGCAACTAAGGAGTGGCTCCGTAAGAAGCATTTCAAGGACCTGGAGTGGCCTAGCCAGTATCTAGACCGGAACCCAATAGAAAATCTTTGGAGGGAGCTGAAACTCAATGTTGTCCAGCAACAGCCCCAAAACCTGAAAAATCTGGAGAAGATCTGTATGGAGGAGCGGGCCAAAATCCCTGCTGCACTGTGTGCAAACTTGGTCAAGAACTACAGGAAATGTCTGACCTCTGTAATTGCAAACAAAGGTTTCTGTACCAAATATTAAGTTATGTTTTTCTATTGTTTCAAATATTTATTTCATGCAATAAAATGCAAATTAATTATGTAAAAATCATACAATGTGATTTTCTGTTTTTTATTTTTATATTCTGTCTCTCACAGGTGAAGTGTACCTACGATACAATATACAGACCTCTCCATTCTTTGTAGGTGGGAAAACTTGCAGAATCGTCAGTGTATGAAATACTTATTGTTCCCACTGTATCCATGCTTTGTTTTAAAACTCTCTGCGTACAGAAGTATATATCTTGCATATTATCTACGTATAGGTGACGCTACAGAAAGAATATATTTCCTGCAAGGGCAACTAGATTTCCAGGTATCTCCTTATGGAATTTGAAGCTAATAAATAGTATACGCGTATATCCATACATCCCAAGAGAGGTTCCAATTTTTAACGCTAATCTAGCTTTCCCATATTTTTAACTAATTAATACATTTAGTATATGACGCTTAGTACCTAAATGCATTTCAACATGTATATTATTTCATGATTTGATGAATTTCAAACCTTAAAAATGCCTTTGTTCAGATTACATTTTGTGGTAAGCATATTAATATCCACAGCAAAGATCCAAAACATTTTCTCGTAGATTATCCAAAAAGTTATGAGTCATGTAAGACTAAATAATGCACCTGCACACTGCTAATGAGTTCTCCCCATAGAGTACACACATATCTAACGTTACACTGATCCAGATTGTGCAGAAGAGCATTCTCAGAACTCAAGCTTCACAAATACAATACTTTACTGTCTACAAGCCATATTTTCCCTCTCTGTCTGTGCCTGTTTTTTTCAGGCCATATTTTCACCAAGAAAATATTATTTACATTAAAGTACATCGTAATCTTGGAGCAAATGCCTTGCACCACATTGAAGCATTTACACTTTATGATCCTCAACAGTCTCGTTTTTTAGTGTTAAGAAACTAAATGTGGCATGGTAAAATCAAAAATTGTGCCAGGTGTAATAAAGAGGTTTTCTGGGTTCTTGATGTAGTTTGTAAAAAACAAACAAACAAAAACTACAGGTTTCCTCACCCTCCCCAGGTCCCGCTGATCCTGATGCCTATTATAGTTTGCATTGCTGAAATCAAGCCGACAGCACTGCAGCCAATAACCAATCTCAGCGGCTTTCGGCCAAGTTGACAGCGTGAGCTGCTGAGCTCACTGATTTACGGAAGCGCTGCCATTGTGATTTCAGCGCTGCAGACAGTAGGAAACAACAGACGCAGTGGCAGAGACTAAGTGCTGGACCTGGGGAGGAAGAGTACAGCAAAGGGTTTTTTTTTTTAAACCAGCTGCAGATGGGGGGAAAGTGGTTTTCTAGAAAAGGAAAAACAAAACAAGGAAGGCTATAAACAAAAAAAAAAGTAACGCAGCTTAAATAAAGTTAGCTCATCTTTTACCTCTCATATCTAAGGTTCTGCTGTATAAGTGTAAAATTGCATTAGTAAATGTAAAGGGGTGGCATGGGACTGGCATATCCTAAAGACATGTCATTAATATCAGTTCTGTGGTTATCTAACACCCAGAACCCCCACCAATCGGCTGCACCAGGAGCCGGATGTAAATTTCGGGGGACGCTCAGCTCTCATTGAAGGGCATATGATCTGAGCTGCAGCACACAGGAGGAGGCACTTCACAGTGTATGGGACAGGCCACGGCTGCGGGTGGAGCTGCTTGGTGGGGTGGCGGGTGTAGGACTCTGATCTGATCATGAGGATGACCTCTGCTAACGCTGCATTTAGATAGGCCATTACTGATTATAAGGGCGACCGAATATTCTCTCATCATTGAGATTCGGGATGATTATACAAATGACACCGTCGGATGAGAAGATGGAGGAAAAAAAAATTCTCCATCCTCTGCATTCTGTCAGTGCATAGACTAACTCAATTCTCCTCTTCAGACAGACTCTTTCTAACTAAGGAAAAAATCAGACATGTGCACGGCCCATAGACTAATATTGGTCAGAGTACTATCTGATGTTTGGTCGGATCGCGCTCGGACTGAAAATACGGCTGCCCGCACCAGTCAGACAGTGTAATCATGCCAGCAATCACCCGACAACGAGCTAAACGTTCGATCATTAGGGGTTTGGATTGCTTTATGCCAGAATAAAAATCATCGCTATCAGCAGTGTATCATCCGGTCCAAACAAAGAATACTGCTAAATGGATAAACAATCCGTATGTTCCCATCAGTACCTGCCTTCCTGTGTAAACAGAGAAGTAAACGAGAGCCGACTGACTTGTATAGAAGTCGACTGTTTTCTCTACACGGTCCGGATTTGTCTCGTCTGAGTGAGTGCACCTTAATGGGGTATTTTCCAGTCTGAAAGTTCTCCCCTATCCATGTGATAAGGATAACTTTATCATTGATGGCGGTCTGACCGCTACACTGGGGGGTCTTCTCCAGAAAACTGGGGCCCTAAAGAGTCCCATCTGATTGGAGTGTAGGCCAATACTGCTCAATGGACCATCAGAGATTTCCAATCGCTGCACTTTGGCACTCCCATAAGAATGACTGGAGCAGCAGTGTGCATGATCGACCATCGTTCCACTTAACCAGGGCTGTCCAGAATTCATGACGAGTGGTGTGCCACAGATCTTACTCCAGTAGGCTTTGTGGCGAGGCGCACACGGAGGCATAAGCCACTCATCCCACGTTCCTGATTCAAGAAGACGTACGCCATCAATCAGGAGCATCTTACTCCATCACATCAACTCATCGAGACAGATGTGGTCGAAACCGATCTTGATCAATCGGGCCCGTAGAGTTGCATTGGGGAGACGGACCACAATGACCCAAGCTGCCGTCTGCGCGCCTCTACATTTCATAAGGATGAGATTTCCTTCTTTAAACGTAAGGTTATCGTTCAGTAGCTGCTGATTTTACTCTCGCTTTATAACCTAGAGGTGTTACACAAGCTACATAAACTATTTACTGTAAACTCCTTGTGCTTCTTCATCTCCTGAAAGCCCATATCCTTATTTTAATCACCACAAAGGATTTAATTGACCTGGATGTAAAAGAAACGGAAAACCCTTCCAACTGTTTTCCTTGAGTAGGACGGCGTTACCGAACTGAGCAAACATTTTGTAAAGGTTAACTAAAGTATTTGGTGGCAGCCACTGGCCCTCCATGAAGAAATATGAACCAGTTAGAGGGAGGCGAGATGGTTTTGTTTCCCCGTAACAAAATGTGGTCTAAGCACCGTTCCTGTCTTATTATATCCCCAAGTGTGAGTCAAGTATGAACCAATGCCTGAGGGAAGGCCCGCTCTGCAACACAATGGATTATTCACATTTATCTTGCAATCTGCTCTCAGACTTCTTAAAATTCACTCTCTTGGCAAGTGGGGAATTATCATGAGGAAAGGAATAATTTCATAACTATGAGATCACGCAGCATTCCTTGAAACTGACACTTGCAGGGATTGTCCAGGCTTGGGTACTGTTTTGACTTACAGGTAATCCCACTTCATTAATTCATTTAACATGGAAATTATTTGGAGGGATCAAAAAAAAGAGATGTCAGGAAAAACCGCAAGTGCTTTCCATATGGAATGGAATTCATAATATACACCGGATAGGTGATAATCTGCATTTCCTTCCAGGGACTCAACACTGCACCGATATTATTCAATATTTTTGTAATTTCCTAAAAATATTAAATGTCGAAGTCATCCACAAAGAATCTAAGCAAAAAATGGAAAACGAACTGCGGATGGATAATGTGGAATTTTACTAAGGGTTGTAAAGTAAAGTGTGAAAGAACTATATCTTTATAGGTTTCCACGATGTGCAGATCATATGGAGATAACACAATATAAAGATCTATTCATCCTAAAAAGTTCTACAATTTATATATAAAGGGCTCAAACTAGTAGAAAACAAAAAATAATTACCCTGACCAATGTTCACAGCGTTCTTTACCCGCTGGTCTATACTTCCAAAATGCCCGCTTAGGTCGGACAGCATAATGGCCTGTGATTGCCTGGGTAAGCATTTCCTGCCATTTTTGGTGAGTTAAAGGGGCTTCCAACTACTAGCACATCCCCTTTTAAATCCCTATGTTTTCCCCTTGTAAAATAATAACACTTACACTCACCTCCAGTGCCGGAGTAACAAAGTCACGTGATCCCCAGTGCAATTTATTGTTTTTTGTTGCGCCTGCGAGTCTGTTCTATTTATCCAATTTGTCTATACTCTAGTTATGTAATCTTTTCGGTACTTTAGGAATATTTTTTTATGCATATTATTCAATACAGTTTTTTTTTTTTTTTAATTTTGATCGTTATTTCTCCCTCTATGTTGCTGTTGGTGACTAAGGTTTTTTTGTGAGTCTTAAAAATATACATGTTTGGCATTGCCATGTCCATGAAAGACCAATCTATCAAATTATAAAATTAATCTGTAAACACCACGAGAAAAAAAAGTGGACACACCAAAATTGTAGGGGAATGGGGAAAAAGGGGGTGTCCAGACGCCTTCCTAAAAAAAAACAATAAAAGTGATCAAAAAATCTTGTGTGCTCCAAATTGGTATTAAAAAGGACGTCAGCTCACCGTGCCAAAAAACAA
>VIAB01001246.1:149419-185112 GCA_009801035.1 Oophaga pumilio
GTATTGCTGATCAGCTGAAATGGTGACATCACAACTACAGAGTGCGGCCGATTGTGGAGCTCAGTATGAACTGCGAATGGCTGCAGCTCTGCCAAAGTGATGTCTCCGCAGCTGCAGAAGAGAGGACCCAATAAAAATCAGCTTAGCCAAAGGGCTAATAATATTTGAAAACCCTTTAAAATGAGCTTTGTCATGTCTCTACCTCCAGGAACTGACAGATGGAGCTGGTAGCGTGGCCCTATCTGTGCGCTCTCCCATGCTGCTAGGGCAGGCAGCTCTGCATAGGCAGCATGGGAGAAGTGCAGGGACACTGAGGTCCCACCAACTTCAGCCTGCAAATATGAGATCCTTGCCTAGGAGACCTACCATCTTAGCAATGAACTGTGCACCACAGAATTGAAAAATTTCTCCATCTGGAGAACTCAGAGGATTTTTAATAAGAGGTAAATTGAAAAATTGCTTGTTTTTACAAGCTCTATGGAATTTTACCCATTTATTGAAATGAGACAACCCCTGTAGGACATCTAAGATGAACCACATTTAGTAAGAGGCATCTCGCTATAGATTTGGGGCTTCTTCGTAAAATACAAACTAGTTTAAGATGTTGAGGCATAGAAAGTCTCCCCCTCAATGTTTTAGGCGGAATTCACTATAAAAAGGCAGGTGTCCAACCAGGTCAAAAATCCCCGTCTCTGGTTACCAATGGGCTGTATGGAAGCGGTCTAATGGCTCTGGATGTTCCTCTGTAGCCAATAAGAAGGCGAACGAAAAATAAAATTCTTCGTTTAAGTGCACTGTTGAAAACATGACACTAAAAACAGCGTTTTTACAGGGATATCTGAACCAGCTGCGAGGATTTAGATCACACTAGCTCTTGTTTTACAAATGTCCTCCTGCAACAAGCGCAGCCATGGAATGCCCTTAAAAAAGAAGGTTTGATATAAAACAGATGTTTTATCTTCTACTAGTGCGGCTGCTGTAGTGCCATGTTAGGTAATTAATCCCGACGCTTCCCCGTCTCTTCAGTCATATAAATAACAAGGACTTTGTTTTCCTTCAGCTAATTCATGGGAGGAGCACCCAGAGCACCCAGGGGAGGACGAGGGGATAGCTTTATTAGCCAAGGGGGTTTAGGGAGAAGAATTCTGGCTCCCAATGTTACACATACGATTAATTACAAGAGACAAACAGCTCAAGAAGAGAATCACATGGAACATCTAGAACATTGCACAAGCACTCCATGAAAGGCTCGCTATGGGGTGCAATTGACCAGCGTGTGCCTTGTGTTCAAATGGTTCTTATACCATAAAGATTAATGACTTGTGTTCTTCTGCAAATTAAGTGTTTCAGAAAGGTCAACTTCTGTTCTAAGCGGCTAGATACCAATGACGCATGTGTAACATCCTGTATGGTAGCGATGCTAAAGATATTAGAAATAAAGAGGTTGATTTATAAGGACCGTCCCTGTCCATATGCATCTGTTCCACGGTCGGCCTCGAGCTGTCATTTGTATTCATCGATAGCCATTTAGCTTCATAGCTGCTCTGTAATACCAGGTTTCTCCAAAATTGGCACAGGGAAAATGCCTGGCTGGTTGCAGTTTTATCCTGACAAAATTATTATTATTATTTATTTATATAGCACCACTGAGTCCATGGTGCTGTACATGAGAAGGGGTTACATACAAATTACAGATATCACTTACAGTAAACAAACTAACAATGAAAGACTGATACAGAGGGGAGAGGACCCTGCCCTTTTGGGCTTACATTCTAGAGGTGGGGAAGGAGACAGCAGGTTGGTGGGTCGCAGCAGTTCCGGTGTTGGTTGAGGCGGTAGCTCCGATAGTGATGAGGAGGGGTCACTGCAGGCTGTAAGCTTTCCTGAAGAGATGGGTTTTCAGGTTCCGTCTGAAGGATCTGAATGTGGTTGATAGTCGGACGTGTTGGGGCAAAGAATTCCAGAGGATGGGGGATATTAGGGAAAAGTCTTGGAGGCGGTTGGGTGAGGAGCGAATAAGTGTGGAGGAGAGAAGGAGGTCTTGGAAGGACCGGAGATTACGTGAGAGAAGATATTGGGAGATTAGTTCAGAGACATATGGAGGAGACAGGTTATGGATGGCCTAGTAGGTCAGTATTAGTAATTTGAATTGGATACGCTGAGGGAATGGGAGCCAGTGAAGAGATTTGCAGAGGGGAGAAGCGGAGGAGTAGCGAGGAGAGAGATTAATTAGTCGGGCAGCAGAGTTAAGGGTGGACTGAAGAGGTGCGAGGGTGTTAGCAGGGAGGCCAGAGAAAAGGATGTTGCAGTAGTCGAGGCGGTAGATGATGAGGGCATGCACAATCATTTTAGTAGATTGAGGGTCGAGGAAAGGACGGATTCTGGAAATAATTTTGAGCTGGAGGCGGCAGGATGTGGAGAGAGCTTGGATGTGCGGTTTGAAGGACAGTGCAGAGTGTCAAGGGTTATTCCGAGGCAGCGGGGGCAAACCGTGATGTAGTTAATTGTCATAGATAGGTCAGGTAAGGAAGATCTGTGAAATTGGCTGTTTGGTGCGATGGCTGGGAGCAAAACGCGGCATTTTCTCATGGTTTTGTAAACCTAAACTTGAATTTAAGTCACAAGTGTGAGTGAACGTAATAGAGAGTTCCAAGATTTAAAATTATTCATCCTTCCTTAAGACGGGTCATCAATGTGCAATTGGTGGTGTTCCCAATCTCAAAATTGCCACCGATAATCTGTCAGTAGGATCAATTCACCTAAATTGCCTATACAGGCCTGCAAGTCATAAAAAGCTGAATAACATTAAACCTTAATAACGGAGATTCAATGTCTTTTTACAGAGAAATCCATGTTTTTCTTAATATGTTAAGATCTATGGGCCGGACATAGATCTCCCTGGGAATCTGCCTCCATATCTTATTTTAAATGAAGGGGCCGTTACCAGTGTGAGACATGTAATGACTGACAGTCTGCTCTTCTGAGCTACATGTCTCACACTGGTAACGTTTTCTTTCATTTGAAATATTCTTTGGAGGTAGATTTTCGGGTAGATCTATGTCCGGCCCATACATCATAACAGTTAATTTACATATTAAGAAAAACAGATTTTTCAGGCATAAGTCATTGGATTGCAGATATTAAGGTATAATTTAATTTAACTTTCTGTGACCTACATGCCCATATAGATGGCTTAGCAGAGTTGATCCTACTGACAGATTCCCTTTAAGGAGGCAGATTAGTAAAGCAGCCCCTTTACTGAAGTGCTGAAAGTGCAAATGACTCAACCAAGCTGCAAAACATCAATGTGTCATGTACTGCACCAAAGTGTCCCATAAATGCACTCAAACTGCCCAAATGTTTTGCTTATTATTGGGGATCTGGGAGGGGGACCATAAAATCTCTAGCAATGAAGGCCTATCCTAAAGAAAAATAAATGCAACTCATGGAAAATCCTTTAGACCTCAAGATCCTCCAAATCATGCAATCAAAAATTCCAAAAGTTCACAAATGGGAAGTTGTGTGAGAAATGGAAGGAATGTAGGGAGTATAAGGTATATATGAGTTTCATATGCAGACTGTTCTCTTCCATTGACTACAGCAGCCATTACTGTGATTATTTGAATGTACATCTTGTGAAATTTGATGTTAGCAACCCGACAGACACAAATATCATTTTACATTTTAATAGTTCTCATGGTTTCAAAAGGCTCCCTCATATTCAGCTTATGAGAATAGGTAGAATTTCATCTGTTAAAGTGCATTGTGATCCTGAAATTATGAGTAAAAAGTTTATGTTGAGGGGTTATCCACAAAAACTAATTAGAAAGAAAGCTGCAGCTATAACAAGAAAAAATTAATAGTAATGGGTTTGCTGACCATACTAGTAATAGGAAATGTAAACAAGATAAATTTGTTTTTTTCTAAGTATCTGAAACAGTCTAAGATTATTAAAAAATAATCTGTCAGCAGGTTCTTGCTATGTAATCCGAGAGCAGCATAATGTAGGGCCAGCAATGTGACACTTATCGGGCTGCTTGGTGCAGTTTTGACAGAATCCTTGTTTTCTCTCCTGTAGATGTAGGAGTGGTTAGAATGCTGAGCTATGTGTAACCACGCCCACATCCCTGATTGGCAGCTTCCTGTGTACAGTGTCAGCAAGCTGCCAATCAGATTAGCTGGACTGCCTGGCACATGACACCTAGTCCTGCAGTTATAACTTCTTGCTCATAAAACAATGATTGCATTGAAACTACTGCAAGCTGCTGAGCGAGTGAAAAATCCCTAGAAACAGGCACTCTGCTACTACACTATGCTGCTCTTAGATTAAATACCAAAAACTTGCTGACAGATTCCTTTTACAGGGATGATATGCAAATATTGAGGAATACTTAAACGGAACCCCAAATTTGGGGTTCTGTTTGGGACCAAACCTATACTTGCATACCGTATAGGAAGGTCTATTGCCAATATTGTTGTCAAAGGTGATATTAATTACTCCCCGTCACTACACTGCCCTCTCACATCCTAATAGACGTGCCACTTTCCAATAGGACATGAAAGGACAGTGGTTATTCACCTGGGAAACCTAATCCTTACATGAATGCTGCTTGGCAGCATTCAATTCCCCCTGCTATCAGAGATGTAGGAGACAAATTTGTGCAGTCAGTGTTTGCTTAACTTAATTAACTCTTTAATTGTTGCAATCAAAGTGACCGCAACAAGTACAGACTGAGACAAAAGGAGATTGCTCCCTCGTATATCTCCATTGGCTCTCTGCAGAACTATCACAGAGAGCTGATGATTACTATGGCTACTGGAGATCTAAATGATCTCCAAGTCTGCCATAGATCAAAGCCTAGTAAATGGCACGGACTAAGCAACCTATCAGTGTAACCCTGAAAGGCTGGAAAAAGCTCAGTAGTGCAAATGTAGTAGAGAATATTACCAATGCAATCAGGAGGTTTTGTGTTCAAGTCCCCATGTGGGACCAATAAACATTTTAAAAAAAAATTAGAAGCTGAAAAAAATAGTAAAAAAAAAATGAAAAATACGTTATTTCAGAATAAAGTAAATACAATACTGAACTCTCTACTCTGAAAAAATAAAAAATATAGTTCCCTAAATATGATGCAGAAAAATTAAAGTTTTTTTTGTTTTTATAGTCCGTTTATTTTGCAAAAGTAGTAAAACATAAGGAGGAAAGGAGAATGCAAAACAAAACATTTACATTTTTTGCTTAACCCCATCCATTAAAAAAATAAATAAAAAAGTGATCAAGAAGTAATATTTATGCCGAAAAAATTGAAAAATACAGTTTGTCCTACAAAAAAATAAGCCCTCACACAACTATCTACACAAAATAAAAAAAAATTATGGATCTCAGAAAATAATGATCAAAAATGTATTTTTTTGGGTTTAGTGAGTGTTGAACATAAAAAAAAATCTAAATTAATTTAGTATTCCCATTATTGCATCAACCGATAGAAAAAAGTGGCGCATTAGTTATACTGAATGGTAAGCAGTGCTTAAAAAATATATCCAGAATTACTGCTTTTTTAGTTAATTTCACTTCACAAAAAGTATCATAAAAAATCTGAAAACGTTATGCATACATAAAAATACGACTAATGAAAACTACATCTTATCACACAAAAAATAAGCCCTCGTAAAGCTCTGTTGCTGAAAAAGTAGTAAAGTTATGACTCTCAGAAAATGGCGATAATAAAAAACAAATTTTTTTTTCAAACTAAATATTTATTATTGTAAAAAAGTAAGAAAACTTAAAACAAAACAACATAAGTTTGGTATCGGCATAATCGCGCCGACCCACAGAACAAAGTAAACACTTTGCTTGTGCAGCAAATAAAAATAATAACATATAAAAAAACAATTGCAGAATTAGTGTGGGGGGGTTACTATCTCTTCCCATAATTAAATTAAAAGTTTGGTATTGTATTGTGTGTACAAGGACATGGTAAAGCTGAAAAAAAAACTTCAAAAAAAAAAAAAAAGCCCTTGTACAGCTATGTCTACAAATGAATAAAAATGTTATGGATCCTGGAAGGAGAAAATGAAAAAAAAAGCAAAAAAAAAAAAGTGGACATTAAAGCCAAATTAGGTCTAGTCCCATTTTGTGCTATATTACCCAAACTGTCATCGCCAACCAAGGCTTTTGGAAGAAGTATTATATAACTTTCAGTAAGTGTGTGCAATACTTTTCTCTGTGTCATTTCTCATTATTACACAGAATTTAGGCATCTATGGATGATTTCTTTGCCTGTATGGATTGGATGGACCATCACCAACTATGTAGGCTTGGCACGACACTTGTGCAGTATATTACTAACTGGTCTTCTGCACAAAGTATCAGGACTATGTCCAATGAAGATTTCAAGATGTCAGCAGTCTGAAGATGAAATGCGCTGAATATTACCCTGTACACCCTTCATTCCATCCGTTTATTGATTCATTGGGTTTTGTAATAACCTGAAGTTGGGTGTTGGCTAATATTAGGGTCACGCACGTGTGCCTGAAGTATATTGAAGTTGTGCGATAAGGTCATTTGGTGGCACTGATGGGAGTGACTTTATGACAACTGACTCGGAGCATATCTGAATTTTACAGAATTTGCGAATTTTCACCAAAAACATTAAACAATAATACAGATTATTTAATGACATTCTAGCATGGAAAACTATGTATTGAAGGGGTTTTGCACGTTTTCTTTTTGTCCCCAAACGACACTAGACTCGGGGAGGGTGAGTACCATCTGTGTTTGTGGTTTTAGAGTAGTAAGAGCATGCGGGGATATAAAACATGATAGTGGAACACCCCTTTAAGGCTATGGGGAAGCTAAAAAGTAATTTTACTATTAGGCCTGTGTGGCTGCTTTATATTAAGAGACACACAATACTTACATGACAATTCTTACAAGTGACATCCATAGGGATAAACAAGGGGCCTTCACAGCTTGGCTGATGTTCTAAAGGAAACCTGTGGGTGAGCAGTCTGTCCTGTGTACCCTCTGCGCTGGGACCGACAGAAACATATAGAAAAAATCCTACCCACACTTATGCTTGTAAAGGGGCAGTATATGTTCAGTGCATACACCACCTGTATCTATTCCTTTTTTCTGATTAATCTTACATTGGGGGGCTACATAATCAGAACACCATGCACATACGATCCCAGCCCACACCAGCACTATGGTCCAGCACCCTATGTGACCGCCACGGTACAGCAGTCTTGTGTTCACACACTGCGGATGATCTGTGCAGACTTCCATGTTCATTATCTGCTATAAGACGCTGCGCATATTTCTCTAGTTTGTGACATCCCATCTTCACATACACCACTAGTAAATTGTGGGATTATAATGTCTACCGATCACCAATCACTTGACCGCTGAGGCCACCGATTAGCTGCAGGGCAGGAGACTTGCGGTTGCAAAGTCATCAATTCCAGTGGTCCAGCACTGACCAGTGGAGTGGCAGTGCTGGATCTGGGGGGTGTATTCCAGTGGTCCAGCACTGACCAGTGGAGTGGCAGTGCTGGATCTGGGGGGTGTATTCCAGTGGTCCAGCACTGACCAGTATTCCAGTGGATGGATTTTTTTCTCCGAAAACCCCTTTAGAACATGTTTCCACAAGTGAAAAAGCGTTGTTTTTTTCCTTCAGGTGTATGCATCAAAATACACAATAGCAACGTACTTTGATTATTGTATTTACGCCGCAGATATTTTTAATGCATTTTCCACATTTTTAATGCGCTTTTGGTGAAAATTTAAAGCAACGTTTTTTAAATGTATTTTTAGGGCAGAACCGATGGGATTCTTCACTTAAAAACGCAGTTGTGTATTTACATAAGCATTTGGCGCAAAACAACAAAATTAATGTCACTGGGAAAGCAGTCACATGGTGGGAACTGGCAGCGCCATATAGACCCATTGACTATAATGTGGTCCGTCAAGTTTCCATCATGGTGTCCGGCATGGTGTTAGGTATTTTGTCAAATTTTTAGGTGGGCTCTGCAATGGGTCATGAGGATCATAAATCCAGAAACCTTGTACACTTACCTGCTGCCAAGCCTGGATTGCTGTGTTAATGGAGTGTACGGAGTGCTGGCCAACGTTCACAAATACCGGATCCACCAGGACAGTGCAATCAATTAGTTTTTCCAGAGCACTGAGGGAAATGGCCGTCTGCCCCTGGATGTGGAACGGTTTCACTAAATTCTTCATGGTAAGGTTTCGGCACTCCAGAAGCTGGCAGTCGGCATCGGTGGAGAATCTGATCTCTGTGCACACGGATGAGCCACTCCATTGACGCATGTACACGTGGGGCTCCTTTAGCTTGACAAGTATGTATTCCAGGTCTCCAGGAGTTGTTTTATCAGAGATGAATGGGTGTAAGAATTTCGGGGGTGCTGAAAAAAATAAATAAAAAAAAAAAAAAAAAAATAGTGAATAAAATGTTGAACGAATGGAACATATGACTAGTACTGAGCAGAAACAAATTACTAAGCTGCCAGACACAAAAAAAAAATAAGGAAATGACTTTCTCATAATAGACATCCTTTATAAGGTGTTCTAATAGCTTTTATTGTGTAAATTAACCATGTTTCCATATCCTAAATTGTGTAATATTGCTGGATAAAGCCACAATATGAAATGGTTGAAGCGGGCATCATTAAAACGTTCAGTCATAAACGGACCCATTCACGTATAATGGCGGCCAAGAGAAACATTACAACATGAGGAAGGAACAGATCTTCTGTGAGAGGAAGACATGCTTTGATGGAGACTGTGACTTTGAACTGAACAAACATCTTTATGAAGGAGAAGGAACGTGTCGGAGAAGGTCAAGTACATGGTCACTAGTCACATAAATAAGCTGCTCCCTTAGACAGTCGTCTATTTCCAGGGCTCATGGTGTTTGGTTTCATGTAAAACCTAACTTAAAGGGAACCCATCACATCCAGAAATGTTATTTACCTGCAGATATAAGGAGAATCTAGAGGAAAATAACACCAAGTGCTGTTTAGCCGACTCACTAGAGCAGCGGCTGCAAAGAGAAAATGAAGTTATATTCTCCCTGCAGCTGCTGACTTACAGTCATCAGGGAGGTGCAGTGAGCGAATACAATCATCACTCCCTACACAGTGAGTGTGCTGTAATCACTCCCTGGCACACTAATTGAGAGCATGCCCTGCACACACACGCTGCAGAGAAAGCTGTCAATCAAAGTGTCAGGGAGTGTGATTACAGCGCACTCACTGTATGCTTAGCGGTGGCTGTATCAGCCCCTGCACCACCCTGATGAATAAGTCAGCGGCTGCAGAGAGAGTATAACTTAATTTCTCCCTGTACCTGCTGCTCCAGTATCCAGATTTACATGCTATTTACCCGTAGATTAGCCCTATATCTGCAAGTAAGTAATGTTTCTGGTTGTGACAGGTTCCATTTAAAGGATTATTCATATGTCAGTTAGTGGTTCATATTTTTAAGTGCTTGTAAAAACAAGGAACGTTGCAATTTACTTGTTATTAAAAATTCGCTCTGTTCTCAAGAATACATGGATTTTTAATTTATGGAACTGGCCACCAATGTAGCCAAACATGACATTGCTTACAAGCGGTTTTCTATAGAGCTTGTAAGCGCTGTTCTGGAGCTGTCTGATCTGCCGGAGAGCACTCTTAGCCTCATATCCCGGCCATCTTTAAATCCTCTGTGCTCCTCCCATTGTGCGGCATCAGAAGGTCAGTTTTATAGTAAAATAAAGTAAAAATTTAATAAAATTGCAGAACTGCACACATTTGATAAAATGGATGGTGTCATTCAAAAATACAACTTATCCCTCAAAAACCAAGCCCTCACACTGCTATATTGATGGAAAAATAAAAAAGTTATGGCTCTTGGAATAAAGGGAGGATAAAACAAAAATGAAAATACAAAACAATTGCCCAGTTCTTAAGGGGTTAAAGAGAACCTGTCAGCATGATTAATGTAAAGACAATACATGGTTATAATGATGCTGTAATACTGATTGCATTGATATCTTTGGTGAATAAATCTGCTTTGTTTTTCTTTAATCACCATCTGAAGTTTCCTGCTAATTAGACTTCGGTGCACAGAGGCCGGTCTGTGCACTGGGTCTTCTCTCTGACTGGTTCTCCGACCTCTCTGCCTGCCTCCAGTCTGTGTATGACAGGTCACTGCTGAGATATCAGAGGATGCAGGTCATTCACAAACCGGAGTCACAGAGGGTCGGGGAATCACGGACAGGGAGGATGAGACCAAGTGCACAGTCCGGCCCCTGTGCACCGAAATCTAAGAAGAAGAAAACTTCAAATGGTGATTCCAGAAGAACCACAAAGCGGATTTCTTCACCAAAGAAATTAATGTAATCTGGTAATCAAGGGAATCATTCTGCAAGATTTTATTCTCCTCACCCCTCAATCTATTTATATGTACATGTAGCTCTTTCAGAGACCGGTCCAGCAAAAACTTTACATGGCCAGACAGTTCCTCCGTTACGGAGAAATCAGCGTTTCAATTGATATGCACATGAGACCGAAAGACTATGGTAGATCTGAAGCCTCTGTCATTACGGCTCTATTGCCCACAAAGTGCCGCCTCCTCCTGCATGACTGACGACTCATTTGCCTTAAATCACACAGCACAGAGGCAGTTAGTGAAGTAGAAAAAGTTGGCATTGGGAAGGGAGTAGAGCTGGTGTGACAGAGGCTTCAGATCTACATATAGCTCTTCAGTCTTGTTTGCATGTTAATCCAAATGCTGATTTCTCAGTCATGGAGGGATTAACTTCTAAAAGAATAATATACTTTCTCATCTCATGTGACTGCAGCAGCCAATCACAGAGCCTGCAGAGATCACATGGCACAAGACAAGAGGGCGGCGGAGTACCGGGTAGAAACAAAAGCACCAGGGGAGGTAAGGTTTTAACTTACCTAAAGCATCTGTGGACAGGACAGTTATGTTTTTTCTTAGCTATATCACATAGTATAATAAAGTATACCTGTGCCTAATTGATCCAGATGATGACACAAGTGCAGTTCTAGATGAGCAAACTGAATGGAAACTCCAATAGAAGGAACCAACCAGGGAGTAAAACAGGAATCCACCCTAGTGCAAGCTGCAAGGGCTGTAGGAGTCACAAGCTGGTCACAGGCGCTTTGAGAGCCAGATTCACTTTCAGAGCTATGGGAAACATAAAAAAAAGATGATGATTTTTTTTAAACTATAACTGAACTATTCCAAGATTATAAAATGTTATATGATAAGTGCAGATGGTCTTGACCATTTGCCCAAAATATTCTAGAAAGTGCAGCCAACATAATTATATTTCATTTCACATCTGACCATTAGAATTTGCATAAATATTTATCTGGAAAAAGTGGCATTCAATTGTGTAATTATATCCGTATACTGTTATTCTTTCCTATTTATAATCTAAAATGCTACGACTAACGAGCCAAAAAAGATAGAAGCAGAAAAACTGAAGCAGATGTAATTAATTGACTGGCCCGATATTAAGGAATAAAAAAAACACAATGCATTGGTAACCATATATTTAGAAAGGGCCACTAATAGCATCGGTATGAATGGAGCCATCGTTACCTGAGGCATATACATAAAAAAACAACAACAAAAAGGACAAAAAAAGGAGAATAAATAATATCTAAGCAAAGAAAATGAAAATTTATACTGAAAGCGCTGCAGTACAGCTATTGGGTGCTTGAGGGCTCTCAGGTGGCCTCATACCATATCAATACAATTTATGACTGAAGCTTTAAGTAGGAATAGGAAAAAAAAACAATAATTATTCTCCATGTTTCATAGAATATTTTGCAGTGTCAAATTGGGGAATCATGAGCCCACTAAAGGAAATTATTGTAAAGGGAACCTGTCAGCAGTATTTCACCCTCTAAACTATTTATATGTGCATATAGCTCTTTCAAAGACTAGTCTAACAGTATATTTACATGGACAGTCCGTTCCTCCGATACAGAGAAATCAGTGCTTGATAGAGGATAAGCAAATAAAGCTAAAGGACTATGGTAGATCTAAAGGTTCAGTCACTGCAGCTCTATTAAACACCCAGCACCGCCTCCTTCAGCTTGACTGACGTCTCCTTTGCCTGAAGTCACACAGCATAGAGTCAAGCAGGAAGATGTGATGCTGGGCATGAAATAGAGCTGGAGTGACAAAGGCTTCAGATCTATCATAGTCTTTCAGCCTTGTTTGCTTATCAATTCAAACACTGATTTCTCAGTAATGCAGGAATGGACTGGCCATGGAAAGGTACTGCTGGACTTGTTTTTGAAAGAGCTATATGTGCATATAAATATTCTGACCTCACTTTCAGGGGAGGCGCTTGTCTCCCCTGCCAGCTATTCTTCTTACAATGTGCACCGACAGTGCGCTCTTTTACCATAGCATTACTGCTGATCAGAGCCGGTGAGTGAGCGCACTGTCACTGTGAATATTGTACAGTGGCAAGAATCTATTGAGCATCCATCAGAATTGACAACTGATGCATGATCAGTAGAGCAGGCAATAGCCCAGCCTCTGGAATAGACGTCACTTATGATGCTTCATTTGAGGGAGGAGGCAGAGGCTTCTGCAGTGATCGCTGCCTCTGCCCTCTGATGATGACTCATTTGACTATCCCAGCATGCACTGGAGATTTTCAAAATGAAGCATCATTAAAGAAGTAAAAAAATAAAAATAAAACAGATAAAGTAGTGAGGGAACGGCAGGGAACTTTTTAATTAAAGTACATTAGAAAAGAGATTACATTATGACATTTAAAAGAAAGGCATTTAGGATTAAAATCATTTTTTGCTTCAGACCACCCCGTTAATATAATATATACGGTAATAGGCTAACAGTTCAAAGAGCGTAATATTTTTCTCCAGAATTTTATCTTCTTTGCATCACATTTTTTTTTCCATTTGATAAGAAAAGTTTAAAACCCACTGAGCATTTCCCAGACCTGGCTAAAAGCAAATGTAATTTTATATTCGCTTGGTCGGCATCCCTGTAGGAAACCACATTATAAGGTCTGAAAAGGGTGGATGCCAGTTCCTTTTTTAATAATATTTTATTTAAAATCAATAAACAAAAGCAGCAAAAATAAATAATCAAAAACATCCCTAATCCGTCTGTGACTTTTATTTCTTACGATCAGATATTGAGAGAACAAGGTGAAATTATTCGGTGTTCCTTGTGATCCAAGTTAACACTGAGAAGAACTTTAAAACAGGAATAACAAGTCCAAACAACAGAAGAGAAAATAAAGAGTTGAGCAAAATGAAGAAAAAAAAATGTGGAAACCTGAACATTTGATTATTACAGGGTCATTATTTAAAAAAATATATGATTAACGGGGTATGTGGGTGCTGAGACACCCAATGATAGATAGAACTGAAGAGCTGAAGGGCATGGCGGGAGTGTTGGGTTCTTCTACTTATTTCCTTATGTCTCCTGATGGAAATAAAATACTTTCTGTTACAGGAATGGAAAATGTTGATCAGTGCTGAAGGGACAGAGCACTCAGTTGTAGGGTACTTCCCTTTTGTTCTACCAATCAATGGCTCACACCAGTCAACAATAAAACATTACCAGTGAAACTTACTTACCCTAGTCTGCATAGCTGTATTCAAGCTTTATGCCAGTTTCACACATCTATGTACTTGGACCACAATGCACGGACCGGCCACGGAGCTCCCGACCCAAACTCAACATTATTATGAGGCATATACAAGGCAGTAGAGTTTGGGTAAGGAGAACAGGGGCAGAAATGTGCATGATGGTCCGTACTCGAATTCTGAATATACACATGTGAAACTGGCCTTAAAAGGGTTCTCCGAGAATGAGGTAAAATGGAGTGCCTGATAAAATTCAAACTGCAACCCATAGTAGTCACGTGTCAGTATGGGCTGCAGATAGAAGACATACAGTTTCCGAGATCTGTGCCTCAACTGACAAGAGCCGAACCACACATACTTCGACGTCTGTGAGCATGGCAGTGATATGTGAATAAGTATGTCTATTCCTCGCTGAGTACAAAGGGGGTTGTCTCCAGCTAGATCCTCCTCAATGTTTTCCAGTTGGGCGCACTCAGTCTATGTGCACTACTATAAAGCTGTGACACTGACAGATAAGGAGGAGGCGGTTGAAGCTGGAGGTCTCCTTGCCAAGCACAACGTGGATTAACATATTTCTTCACATATCGCAGCGGTGCTCCAGGATATCAACAGGGTATGTGTGATACAGCTCTTGTCAGTTGAGATGCATATCTCGGGAACTGGATATCTTGAGTGTCAGGCACATCCTGACACGTGACTTTGACGGGCTGCAGTTTAAATTATATTAGATACTCCATTTTATCTCACACTTGGAGATACCCTTTAATTGGGGGAGATAAAAACAACATAAAATCGAAATAAAAATGTAATAAATAGCAAATCTACATAAATATTTAACAGGTTCAAAATGAGCATTCCTTCATCAGGAAAAAAAAAGGTCTAAGTAGGCCACTTACCCAACAAACTAATACACTTCAATCCTTTTATACCCAATAATAAGCTTTCCCTGATTGGGCAATTTTATGGAAGTGAATCTTCAGCCAAAATAGTGGTGGGAAAACACCCAAAGCACATGCCCCGCCAGCCCCATTTAGCAAAACTCAGTGTGTGATTAAACAAAATAGTTTCCCTCACATACTTTAAACACATAAAAAAAAAATCAAAATAACTAATATTTATTTAGATGTGAAATAGAAATAGAGAAGAAAAATCAACAAGCTATCAGGACTACTGCGGACCACACATATCTGTAGGTCAAGCCGTGACACTGGTGTCCCTCCATGATCTGAATATCTCAGCCAAAAAAAAAAATAGCAAGGAAAAAGAAAAAAATCTAATAATAATAATGAAAAAAAAAATAAAATAGAAAAGAAACCTTCTATTCAATGTATTTGCATTAATATCAATTCTTGACCTCAGGCCTCATTGGTTGTCACAAATCTGACCTTCTGCTAACAATCGCACCGGGCCAGAACAAACAAAAGCCTCAATTTAAATCACATTTAGCTGTCATTAAACTTTTGCGCAGTGGAAGAATGCTGTTTATATTCTCACACTTGCGTCCGAACTTAAAACACTGAGACTTCTCCGTGGTGAAGTGTTTACTTGTAGGACGAGCTCAAATTAGCTGGGATGTGAAATATGCTCTGCCCCCACACAAGTATGTTTATAATGAGTTAGATAGCGATGCGTTCTTAAAGTGGGGCCATTTAAATGATTAATGGAAGCCTTAAACAATCGCACTCTTCATGGAAATGCCGTCTTTACGCTAAAAGTGTGAAAGTGAAGAAGAAAGGCCGGATGGCCTTCTACTGGTTCATTTACAGTGCATGTAGGGACAGCGATCTTGACAAATCTCCCCCATACTACAAAACCAACTAGAAATTATACTTTCAAGTACCGTAATTTTGGTATTTCTTGTTTGACCAAAGGGACAATGTCACTTAACCTCCCAGACCTCCGGCAAAGCATTTTAACTTTAAATTCAAGACAATACCTAAACAGGAATCCAAGGGGTAACGTTTCTCCCTGCGGAGAGTGACATGTCAAGCCTGACATGCCGAGGTGAGGAGACTTTTAAGCCGCAATGCTCCTCTGGGAAATAAGTCATCTCTGAAGAGACAATTTGAATATCTAAACCCAAACAGTAAACAAAAATACAGTAGAGGACTGTGTAAGTTATGGACCTTTGTAGCTGGACAGCGATTGGAACGTTTTTTTCAAGGGGTAAAAGAAACTGGACTCAAACCGATCAGCCAATGAGCAGGACCTCTTTAGTCTATGGTTTGTCTCATGACACTTTCATGATTAAAGGAGTGAAGCTCAAAAAAAGTAGCTGAGTTATGCAACTAACTCATATACTTTGTGTGTGAAAAGCATTCTAAGGGTATGTATTTTATTGTAGTTGGAAAACCCCTTTAACAGCCGTCAATATTGTAACACTGAGATGACCAATAATCTTCTGGGGGGTGTTTAAAAAAAAAAAAAAGAAACCCATATGCTAACAAGATAGAGGAATCAAAATCTGACACAGAAAAATCTGTTCTAGATGGCAGTAGTCTTCTCGAAGAGGTGGTTTTTTGGAAAGGCTTCAGAGTAATTGAAAAGTTAATATTTATACCAGAATACAATTATGTGCTCACATCGCTAACAAGAGACAAATATTATAAGATCCATCACCAGAAAAAGGGAAAAAGGGAACATATGACGCCATAAGGCAAAAGTGCTAGAGCTTTTACCTTTGCGTCATCCAGTATAGCACCTATTAGGTAGAATTCTTGTATTATGCAGTGAAAAGTGTTAATGTAATAGTCTGTAAGAAATAATAGCTGAAAAGAATACACCTTAGTGCACTTAGAGTACTAAATAGAGAATCCATCAGAAACCCTTGTCAAAACAAACATCAAGTGACTGCCAAGATAATTATATATATAAAACAGCAATAAGTACATGGCCAAACAATACCAAAGAAACCCAAAACAAGTATATTTACATCATTACATATATTTACATATATAAAACATTACTTAATAAAATATCCAAAGCAGTAAAACCAACCCATTAGATATCACTCAATACTGTGAACTTACATAAAGAAGAAATCTACTCGTACGCTACACTCCCTGGTGCTGTAATGTCAAACGGTTCGACAATGGAAAAATATGCGGACTTAGAAGTAGCAACATTTAACATTCCCACAGTATTCACGTTACTGTGGTGCCAAGTTGACCACAAAGGTAATTTTGTGGAGGTCCCTAATTCAGAAGAATTAACCCTGTCGGAAACACTTAACTTCTCAATGACAAGAATGCATTCTTTCACAATTAACATCAAGAAACCAGTCCCAGTTCTGTCCAATTAATGGGAAGCAGATGTTTAATTTCGTTATTGATTTTTTGATCCGCTTTTCCAATTTTCCAGATCCTCTTGATATCTCTGACTTCTTTTGCACATGAAACCGGATGGAAGAAGACAAGCTCAATGCAGCTGAATACTGAGAACCAGAGACATTTGTATTGTTCACTAGCTCTGTGGATGGTCGGCAGCGTGACTAATTTCACTGTCAATTCCAAACCCCAGCACAAATATGAGTAGAAAAAAATTCTTTCCATCTCCACTGAGGACTGAGAAACTGGAGAAGGGCGAGATATCTGCTTTGGGAACTTCTCTACCAAATGGCTTCCAACTGGATTAATTCTGTGTTGTTTACTACGTATGCAGACGTCTTAATACCAGAAGGACTTTTTAATAAATCCATTGAGATTCCTCTATTCTTTATCATATTTTACCATACAAGCTCAGAAAGCTGTGATCTTGGAACATGAGTTTACTGGAAGTTACACTGAATGACCATAGCGGAACAAAATGTTCACTGACAAAAAGTGGCAGATTTTGGGAACGTAGAACAGGATTACCAGTGACAATGACATATAAAACAAAATATGCATGTATTCCCGTAATGCTACTTACTCTTGGCGTTCAAGGTGTTTGTATGAAATGGTAATGCAGAGCCCAGTCTGACACATTATACAAACTCCTCCTCATTGTGATCACACGGAGGAGGAGGAACAGGAGACCTAACGCCTCCACACTAGTGACTGACCCAGGTCCAAATGATAGGACCCCATCTATCATTCAGTACCTACCCTGTGGATAGGTGATACATGTTAATTGTAGAAAAACCCATTTTCTGAACTAAGACTAAACTGCTGGAGCATCAATCACAGCAACAAGCACTCCAACTACTCCTGTCACATCCTGTTGACAAGATTTTTTTGTTGCAGGACCCAAAAGTTCTGAATCTTCATTTTTATGATCTGTGTAACAATAGGATCCGGTTTTCGTAAAACAGAAGTCAATGGCAAGAGGATGTGAATGGATTGACATGTCTGATTTTATTTACAGACAGTGGAAGCTCATTACATTGTGTAGAGAATTACATATTCAAATCAACCAGTTTGTATTAAATATATGAATCATACGGGCATGTGGCTTTATCAACATGTGAAGAGGTCATACAGATGCTTTGCTCCTGGTCGTTAATATACTTTATCCTGGGTATATAGTCGCTCTTTTGCATTCAACATTGTACTTGTGATCAGGACAGGAGCTAGAGTTACTCAGCCCCAGCTATAGCAAAAAAAAAAAGAGAGAAAAAGATGCAGGATCGGTAAGAAGGATCTTCCAACATGGCACCTTCACTCAGGATGCTGGTCTAGAGGAAAGCCAAGACAGAGGCCTTTCCAACATGGCACCTTCACTCAGCATGCTGGCCTAGAGGAAAGCCAAGACAGAGGCCTTTCCAACATGGCACCTTCACTTAGCATGCTGGCCTTGAGGAAAGCCAAGACAGAGGCCTTTCCAACATAGAACCTTCACTCAACATGCTGGCCTAGAGGAAAGCCAAGACAGAGGCCCTTCCAACACAGCACATTCACTCAGCATGCTGGCCTAGAGGAAAGCCAAGACAGAGGCCTTTCCAACATGGAACCTTCACTCAACATGCTGGCCTAGAGGAAAGCCAAGACAGAGGCCTTTCCAACATGGAACCTTCACTCAACATGCTGGCCTAGAATAAAGCCAATTTGGAGGCCCTTCCAACACAGCACCTTCACTCAGCATGCTGGCCTAGAGGAAAGCCAAGAAAGAGGCCTTTCCAACATGGAAAATTCACTTAACATGCTTGCCTAGAATAAAGCCAATTTGGAGGCCCTTCCAACATGGCACCTTCACTCAGCATGCTGACCTAGAAGAAAGCCAGGACGGAAGTGCTTTTAACATGGCACCTTCACTAAGCACACTGGCCTAGAAAAGGCCAGGAAGGAGGGCCTTTCCAACATGGGAGGTCTTCATGAGGACATGAGTCATTATTAGGCATGATTTGTACAAAGATAATGATAGGATGCAGGAGATAGGGTAGAGTGAGTTCCAAAAATTTCAAAGAAAATGCCCAAAATGTGAATCTCCTTCTTACTAAAGAATGATCTGGAGAACATACTTTATGTTTGTTCGGAGTAACTGAAAAAGGTAGAAAGATCCTGTTGAATCTTTCAAGTCTTGGATGATGAATACCATTGGATGCACTTTTTCCTTTCGTTGCAATTGAAATATATCAAACAAAGCTATAACTGTAGGTAGGTTTAAGACTCCAGGTCTATGTAGACTAACCTATGTAGACTAGCCATCAAATCTACGTAGTGACTAACGTTCATTCACAAGTCTAAGGAAGTCCATACTGCGGCTTTGGAAAGAGACGCTCAACAAGCACAGATATTTGATGTTTTGGTGTCCTTATACTTTGTGCTGGGTAGAATATAGTATGTGTGTATAATTACAACATTACTATTCAAGAATATTTTTGGTTGATGCCATTATACCACAATAATCACACCTATATATAACATGCTCTACCTTTGGTCGTCCATGGTGTTTGCATTGCTATTCAGAACAATTCTCCAAAGATGAGATGACACAAGCTCCTTCTGGTCGCTGACCGTGGTAATGCTGGGCAGCTGAAGCTCGCATGGTTTGCTCTCTGACAGACTGAACTCTCGAAAGGCAACAAATGACCGCTGGAGTTCATCCCAGTACTCAAGGCTACAAGGGATCTAAAAAAAAAAAAAAAACAATGAAAATTCCAGATATTTCAGCTTTAGATTTTAATATGCAAAAAAATATGCAAATCTTGCCTTAAAAGACCTCAGTGAAAGCTAAATAAATAAATATGAAAAATACACAACCATACATAGAAATCATTATTACAAAGTGACTCAGAAACGCGGCATGACTCACAATAGAATATATTAAACAAGGAAAAGAAAAGAAACAAACATTCCTGAACATAAAATCGCTAATCAAGAAGCATAACAAATTGTACAAAATGTCACGTTGTGGTCAAATAGTGGAGCTTTGGCTTACTGAGTCGTCACTTACGTTAAAGCTTCTCCTGATGGAGAATTACTAGAATCAAATGATACATGACAGCAATATATGTCTGTCCATGGGTGTGCAATTGCCTGTAAGCAGCCAAATAGTGCACACCGAAGGGCCATGTGCCATAGTTGCAGAGCACCACATAGATCCTCCACCATAAATATTCCATATGGCTTTACATGGCACTACATATTGTGACTTCCTGTTATGTGGTTATTATTGCATAGTGGGTGACTGTGACCCCTCATGGTAGGAGTCTACCTTCATCATAAAAATACTTTGTATTACATTTTGATAAAATACTGTAAGCCAAGAGTCTTCTCTTTTGAGCCTTGCATAAATTTTGGGGCTGAATTCACAAACAACGGATTGCAGCACTTTAATAGTTAATTTTTTTTTTTACAAAACTAATACAGGGCACATCCTAGGAGCCATGATAGCAATCTAAAGTTGTGAGAAAATGGGACTGCCGGGGGGTGGGGAAAGAGAAATATAGTGAAAAGAATAGAAACACCATTAGAGGAAGACAGAGGAGAAAGAAGAGGTAACCACCATAGAGGGAAAGCACAAAAATAAAGAAATCAAGAGCGATAAAGTGAGGGATGGCTGAATGAAAAAATAACATAAGACAGAGATGGGGAAACCATCAGAGAGAGCGAGAAAGATAAGAGAGGGAATGGGGAAACCATCAGTGTGAGAGGAGAGGGATTAAGTTCTTTCTAAGAGAAACTATCAGAGGGATAGGAAGGAATAAACCATAAAACAGAAAGAGCAAAAAAGGATGACGAAACGATCAGAAAGTGTGAGAGGGAACAGAGAAGGATGAGGAAACCACCAGAGGAGAAAGGTAATAAAGGGAATCTGTCACCAGGTTTTTGCTACCTCATCTGAGAGCAGCGTAATATAGATAAGAGAAGCTGAATCCAATAATGTATCACTTAATTTACTGGGTGAAGCAGTTCTGACACAGAGTTTTTAGATTTAGCATGAAGCAGAGCTGAGAAAGCTAACCCCGCCCACACCAGGCTATGTATATACAATGTACAAAGACAGTGAGGTGCTCATCACAGGAGGGTACGTTGTCGGACCAGGAGGCACATACTGCTGTGTCCAGCAATGATAAGCTCCTGCTGCTAAAACAATCATTGCAAGTAAAGGAGCTTGATAAGAGTGGCATGCTCGAAATCTGTGTTTTAACCTCTGCCTCATTCTGCTTTAGATTACACAGCAAAAGCCTGCTTTAAGAAATAATCATACAAAGGACAAGGAAGCGATCAGAGAGAGAAGGTAAAGAAATCATAAGAGAAAATGGAGAAAAGATGGAGGAACCAAGAAAGACACAGTAAAGACTCACATATTAAAGGCTCTGAAGGAGAAAGAAAAACAACTCCATGACAACGAATATGGAAATGGCTGGTCTGTCATCATTTGGTTCTTCTTTATAAACCTAAAGGGATTGTCCACTACTCGGACAATCCCTTCTGAATCCCATGTTTCCCCTTGTAAAATAACACTTATACTCCTCTCCGGTGCCAGTGGTGTCAGCACTGGCCGTCCCAGGGATTGCATGACATGGTTTTGTCAAGCAATCCCTGAGGCCAATTAGCGCTGGCTTCACTCTCCCAGCCTTAGGAAGAATCACATACACCTGGAGGAAGTGAGAGCTGCTGATTGGTTGCAGGGGGTTTACATAGAAGGGCTGCTTACTCCTGTATTAGCTTGACAAAGACCCAGAATTATAATAGGGGTAGAAACGTTGCTGCTGTTGCAGTTTTTGTGATGCCATAATAATACAAGTTGATCATCATTGGCAGCTGAAAAGATTATCTCTTACTTGAATCCCTTTAAAGAAATCTGGAGAACAAATGTCTGCGCTTACATAACACTGCACACATGTAAATCTAACAGTACAATGAGAAAGTTTCATCCAATAAATGCTCACACACAGCCTTTGTTTGGTGAGGAAGAAGGGCTTTGGGTGTAACTACTAAAAATACATTTATCATCTTCCTACAACTGACCATACTTGTCTTCTGAATCTCACATTTTCCTTGGGTCATACCCTTAGCAATAAAAACTAACTATTTCAGGAAGGATCCCTTCACCGCAATGGGTCAAAGAAAGAAGTAGCGAGGCAGCAGACTGCAGTGTGTAATAACATGGGTAACAATGGACTGACTGATGATGGCCGCATCGGAGCGCTCCAGAATGGAGCACCTGTTACGAGATCAAGGATGAAACTCGTCAAACCTCACAGTGTAAATATAGAAAGGCACACACAGCTGGACGGTTCTGCAATAAGCCGCGTATTCCCTGGAGAGGTCACTGTTTTTGTTATTCCTTTATTAATAACCTTCCTTCTATCGTGAACTTCTTCAGATTGCGGTTCTCGCAGGGTGGGCTTGCCTTGGAGAGAACATGGCTTTCCTTCCAGTAACAACTACCGTATTACTAGATGTACACTGAAGACAGGAAGTGTGTGCGTTTCATCTTATTCATACAGGGCCACCTAAGTGAAGACATGGACGCAGAACACAATATAATCTTGTAGGAGGTGGAGAACGCCAGTTCATGCTGAGATTATAAGCCCAGCTTCCTGAGGATGAATAAACTGCTTGCTTGTCGAGTGTTTCTACTCTCTTTTTTTGTTCTGTGGCCAGCTCCCTCTGAACACAAATCTTCCATGTATTCAGCTGAAGAAAAACAATACATGCATGCCTTAAGACGAGAGAAATCTTGGCAAGGGAAACGGTAAACTGGTCCCAGGCTTTTTCGTCTAACACTGATCTGTAACAGTCCTGCTGAAGGTAATTCGGAGCTGACAAAAGTCACATGTCAAAAGCTATTTCTCAAACTTTTCTTTTACATACTAAGCTCAAAAGAGGTGCTTAAAGACAAACCCATCTCCAAGGTAAAGAAAAGAAATGGCTTCCTGCTTTCCTTGGAAAAGAGATGTAGAAAGAGATCTCCCCTACTCCAAGTTGCTTACTTTATGTTCTGGTCAGTGCAGGTTCTTTGTTAGATGCACCTGCCAAGTTCAGCCTGGAAACAACTCATAGTAAAAGCACAAGAGCCTTCCAGGTCTTATATTCAACTTCCTCCTGAAAAGGCTAAGATGGTATCTAACAATTTAGGGAAAAGTAATTTGTGATCGGCACTAATGCAATCTGTTAAATCAATCCATTACCCTTCTGATGAAGATCCAAAAACACATGGAAACATGGAAGGTAGCATGCGTTATTTCTTATTCTTATTAGCTGCAGTATTTCTCTACAGAACACGGCTCATATGTATTTCACTTTTCACACGGTTGGAGTAGGTTATATCTACGCTTGTCTGGCCTATGCTTTTACTGGTGGGTTCAGTCTCTCTGTCCTTGTTCACATTTGTCACTTGACAGGTGGAAAGGTTTTTAATACAAGAGTTAGGACTGTCCCACAAAGGGTTGCCTTGACGTGGCGGGATGGCTTGTACATTCTTTTGATCAAAATTATGTTTACCAAATACCCTTATTATTATTATTACAACCTCATGCATATTTTGCAATATATTTTTTATTTTATTTTATTTTAGGATATTTGTTTCTTGTTTTTTTGTTTTCTCTATATCTACGCTTACAGTTGCACTGGGGGAAAGCAGTGATGACAGCCTTTGGTTTAGAAGACATGAATCTAATGCAGCCGAGGCGTACTTGCAAAATCGCACTCTTTGACCTGTGTCGAATTGAATTCACCTTCAAGTATGTCATAGCAGGCGAAAAAGGGAACTCTGTTCATAACTTTCTGTGTAAGAAGATCAAAAAGGTATAACACCCTAGATTTTACATGTGTATTCTAATGTTTTGGTATAAGAGGGTGGTGGGTTTCTTTTTTTTTTTTGGGTGGGGGGAAGACACCACTGCCGTTTTTTATGTATTTTTTTTTGGCAAAAAACAGAAGTAGGTTCATCATGATGAAGAATAAAGCCCTCGTACATATCAGACAATATTGAGGGATTCCAACCCACACTCAGATGTGTTAGGGGGTGAGGGCCAACTGATTGTCGGTGGAAGATGTCAATTGGGCATGTCCGATTTCAGGATGCCGATTGTATTGTTTTCCCAGAGATAAACCGCCAGTAGAGATGTCTGTTGGCGGCTTTTTCATAAAGAACACAAGAGTACTTGGCCAAACAAATGCTCCTGTGTATGGGGGAGACAGCTGAGATGGCAGCCACCCGAACAATTGGCTGAAGCATCTTTCTGCTGACTACTATCTAATGTATATGGAGATCTAAAAAGGGTTGTCCACTACTTTTATACTGATGAATTATCCTCCGGATTGGTCATCAATGCCAGATAGGTGGAGCTGCAACACCTGGCACCTCCAAAGATCATCTGTTACCGATGTCGGTCAGATGTGATCAATCAGTTGTGAAGCTGCACAGCACAGCTCTGTCAACTGTATAGTGACTGCAACTAGATACTGCACATCCACCCCAATTCACATGAATGGGAGTGCATCTGCAGTACCCCACTGTGGCCTCTTTATAGTTTACAGAGCTATGCTGTTCTGCGCCGCAATTTATAGCATCCGGCTGCTACCAGCACCAGGAACAGCTGGCCCCGACACCCCACTGATGTGATATTGAAGTCCTATCCCGAGGATAAGTCATGAATATAAAAGTAGTGGACAGCCCCTTTAAGTCTTTCTTTTCTATTTCTCATTCCTTTGGAATTTATTTGTGGCTATGGGTAAAAAGAAAAAAATGGACCAAAAACTACAGTGTAGTCTTTGAAAAAAAAAAAAAAACGCTGCGTGGAACTAACCTTTAAGGAAATGAAAAGGGAAAAAGTTTTGGTCACAAAAATAATCTACAATTTCATGAATTTGAAAGTGGCCTATGTTGGGAGAGAGAACATGACCAACTGCAGTGAAACGCACAATTTTCCTGTTCAGATCAAAATTCAGCTACAATGGCTGAAACTAACGACATTGCACAGAAGCTCCATCTACATCTTGTAAACCACAAATTCTGCTGTTGGTTTTCGCGATTGTTTCACTTGTCTTCTACACAGGGAGGTGATGACAGCTCTGTGCACACTGTGGGTGCATTTTCTGTCCAGTAGTCATAGGATACTCCGCATGTGTTGAGTCCTAATTTCTGGTCAGTAGCAGACCAATCCAAACGATAAACTCCACAGCCAAAACTATTTAGTTTTGCAAATTTTTGAAAGGTAAACATCTCGAAACTACAATATGGTCTACTGTCTAATAGGTCTACTGTCTAATAAAACCTGATGACCTGGTAAAGAAAAAAAAAATAATAATTCATATATCAACTCCGAGAAGCCACAGAATCTCCTCCTTTGTAATACTGGAACCAGTTGCAAAACCACAAGAATTCAGGTTCAGGAAATCATGATTTTATAACATTTTAATGTGATCTACTCCTGGGAACAAGAGCTAACCGAATGTGATTTCTGTTCGGAAACATTCCAGCGTATAGCTGCTGTACATTGAAGCAAAGGGTACAGCTGCAGCCATTTCACCTGTACTGCCCCACTGGTATTGTGGCTTACTGTGTTGCATCAAGACTGCCTTCCTGTCCGGAAAGCCCTCTAAGTACAAACAAGTATCCCAGCCCAGGTTTTATTTTCCCTTGGTATTCTAACACGGTAATTCAAGAGCCCTGAGAAATACTTTTTAACCTTTTCAATGAAATATGTAACTCTTTCTTTATTACAGTCTCATGTTTTTCTAGTTTTTGTCCCTTATTTCTAGAAGAATAATAATAATATAAAACGTGACCCGGAGTTTATCAGATGATCGGACCCGATGTAAGTGGAACAAGTCACAGGTGTGGACTGGGCAATTTTTTTTCTATGTAATCTCTAAATCTCATTTTAGAAAGGAAAAAGAAAAAGATTTATAATTCCCTTTGTTCAACAGCAGACTTATGCTAAAGGATTGAGAGACAAGGGCTATTTTATCTAAGTGAATGTGTTATCAGAAAAAATTTGATTGAAATCATGCCATTATCAAACTTTTTTCCTCCATTTTCTATACAGCATATAAAACCTAACATAGAAAGAAAATGAACATATACCCTGATTCAAGTAAATAGGTAAAAGAAATAGTGCATATAAATAACATAAGGGACTTGGTCAACACTGTTTTGAATGAAAAAAAAAAAAATGTAATAGACATCCCACCAGCGTCAAGGTGTATCCAAATTGGGACGGTCCTAAGCTCTATTATTAAAACCTTACATTGTGTCAAAGTAACGCCAGTGTGAATAAGGGCCGAACAGGACCGGGTCCCAAATATTGACACCCAGCAACCGGAATCTACAGTATATAAATATAACGTCCAGCTCAAAGAAAGGGAGGCCTCACCCTTACCTGGACTCAGGGCAGAAACCTGAAACTTATCCAAAAAAAATTAAATGGAGTTTAAGAAAGAACATTGCCCCTATAGTTGCAAGCTTACCAACTTATCCTCCAGTCACTTAAACAGATGGTAAGGTTTTAATAGAGAGGTTAGGATCATCCCGATTTGGGTACACCTTGATGCTGGTGGGATAGTTTACTACAAAGCATATTTCACATTGCCCAGTAGCACAGTCACAAAATCTAGGTTGAAAAAAGACCTAGGTCCATCAAGTTCAACCTTTCTCCGCCAACTATACACTGACACTTCATTATTTTCTCAGCTCACTTGAGAGATTTCGAGACAAGACATTATCATTAAAGGGGTTCTCCAAGAATGTAATAAAACGGCCCCACGTCACTTAATTCAAACGACAGTCATCCTAGTCACGTCTCAAGATGGCCTGCAGTCTGAAGAAACACAGCTCCAGAGACCTATGTCTCAACTGACAGAGGCGCTGTAGCATAAGAAGACCCCTTTCATCTAATATACAATGTCAGACTATGCAAACGAATTACATGAGGAATGGTAATACCCAGCTGTCAATTTATTTTTACATCTCCAGGAGGAATAACTTAAAAACATTACAATGTAAAGTCCTAAGAAAAGATCTCACCAAACTGTAATTTTATGGAAAAAGAAAACATTTATTAAAACAGACACACTATGGAAGTGATAACAGATGTTTCTTTTTAGGGATGTATTATTATTGTATTAGTTGTGCTTCAGAACATGCATCCAGCAGTACTAAGCCCTTACTAACAGTAAGGTGAAAGTACAGCAACAGCACCTCCTGGAACATCTGCCACCTACTACACATAGATACAAATCACCCTGCCGAACAAGGGAAAAAAACAGACATGTGAACTACCCAATAGACTTTAAGGGGTACGAGTGCTAAATCTGAATAAGGCCTTATGGGCAGTGCCCCAGCAAGTTTGCCTTAGCTTGAATAATGCATAATCAAGTTGAATACTTATGTGGACACCGGTCTCCTTCAGAACACAGTCTACGCGTATATTCTTAATTTACAGTCATCGAAAGAAAATAATACTTTTTTATTTCTGCAGAGTTCATACTAGGTTTATCATCTTGCAAAACGCTCACTCGTCGGGTGAAAAGATATTTTGGTTTGCACAGCACATCGTCCGTGTGTCCGAGAACAATGGCAGCCTATGCACACTGGAGCGGGGACGGCCTGTGTAAACAGGCTATTAAACGACCAACGATCGGCAAACATATTGACGGTCAGTGGTTGTTGGATGCTGCATATCGCGCTGTGTAAACAGGCCCTTAGATTAATATGTCTTATCTGTGGTCCATAAAACACCATGTTAAACCCAGGGGTATTATGGCCTATCAAATTCCAGGGTCCGCCCAGACAACAATGGTAAGTGAACACAATTCCAGCTTTACATCGCTGATTTCCAACAGGACATTTTTTCTACACGCAGAAGAATGCACCCAGCTGTGCAAACAAACAAATGTGCACTTGTTCCAAAGTATCATTGTGTGCTGTGATACATCATAAATAAGGATGAGCAGTCATCAGGCACCGTATCAGATCGGGACTAATACACTTAAGTATTTTGTTGGAAGCCAGGGCCGAATGGAGGATGGAACGTGTATGCTAAGTGAGATTCGGAACTACCAAGATGTTGAAGCATGTAAGGCAAACATCTGCTTGTGGTTTACTCATGGAAATGTGGATAACATATGAAAAACCGGGGTAAACCGGTGTCACCACTAACAGGCCATCTTACATGACAGACTATTCATACTGATGCCGGTTCCCCTCAGCCATGTCAGAATGACCAGTGATGCCGCAGACCTAGGATAGATACGTCCTTCAGAAAGCCTAAATGGAAAGATTACTGAAAGTCATTAATGTTGACTTCCGTTCCCTTTAAAAAAAAAAATAATAAAATAAAACACAAACAAACCCTAGAGAATGTTTTCTTAAAAACTGCAATTCCTCCTTTATTCCTCTTGGAAATTTATAAATAAACTGATAATTGGGAATTAGGCAAGAGCCACACATTTGCCGTGTGAGTGTTACCATCCGAGAGAAAAGGACCATTTTTTTTCTCAGGTCTCATCCTGGTTGCTTCCGTTTTTTCCTCATTCGTTTCTTTCACTGAAGAGGTGTGCGGTGCCCATTTGATTTTTCTAAATGATTGATCCTAAATGAATTATTCACACACCTCTTAATGAATTTGGCGCATCGTACTCCAGCGAACCCTACATCAAGGCTGGGGCCTACTGTGTTTATTATGTGGTTTTATGGCCAACATGGAATCTGCCATGTTTAGGTGGAAGGCGCTGCGGGAATGAAGAGCCTTCAGATTGTAAATCGGATTTTACTAATAACCACGCGTTTCTGCACTGGACCGACACCTTTCTCAAAAGATAAAAACCAGCATATAAAAGCAGCTTTTATAGGTGTTGTGCCGGCACACCACACCTTCAGGTGAGTGTTTACATCGCTCATGCTTATCCTTTAGCACACGGTATTGCCTTATTTTGTGTTCGCTTCTGTCCTGAGCATCTCTACTATGTAGTTTAAACACTTTCTGTACATGACAAGTGGGAGTGGCCTCGATGGAAAAAGGGTGTGGCTTAATGTGTGACAGTGCGCGAACATCTTGGAGCAAATCTATGGAAAAAGTAAGACAACTAATAAGTGTTGTAATCTTCAACTGGACATGAAACATGCAGGTAAGGGGACTCGAACATTTAACAACTTAGCGCTCTAAGTAATTTTTTTTAAAAAAAAATTTCTTTACACAAAATATTAACCAATAAATCACTAATACATAAGCTAGTGTTAAGAACTGTTACAGTAACTATCCATTCCCATACCTTACGTCACTTTTATGACTTGGCCATCAATCTAGCAGCATCTGATGTGTCTCTCAGTGCATGTCTGTTTTGACTTAGTCTCCATGACACACATATGATGTGCTGCCCTTAGATGACATAATCTCATACTCATAATAGGTGCTTCTTGGAAAAACACACATAGAATACAATTTCTGCTCTAATTATGTAATATTCAACGGACATTCTGTACCTCTATTCATGAACAGTCACAGGTTACATCTATTTTTCCTGCTCTACCCAATTATTAGGTTACCAATAAATGCACCTGTTTGTTCTACTCTTCCAAAAACAAAAAAAAAAAAAGGAAAAAAATTCCAAACTGGACTGGCATAATGACTACAAAAGGATTTAAAGGGGATATTTCTATCTGTAAATTTGGGGTCTCACTTATTGTGTCTTTCCTATGTTATGAATATTAAAACAACAAATAATTAGACTCGATATTGCGGTACAAACCTGCAGAACATCTCCCAAGTCAGCAGTGCTAATATCAGGATCTTCCGTGGTGTTAAAAGGCACAGGGTTAATTCGCACCAAAGTCAAAACTCTTGGCTCTGGATACTTCCAAAGCATCATCCCGGGATTGTCTTCTGTCTCATTGTAAAACACCACTTCAAAAGCATTGGGAATCTTCTGAGCATCTATCCGGCAAGAGAAAGAGATATGAGCATATACAGGGGCTTCCCACAAAATCAGAATACCATCAAAAAGTTAATTTATTTCAGTTCTTCAATACAAAAAGTGAAACTCATATATTATATAGAGTCATTACACACAGAGTGATCTATTTCACGTGTTTATTTCTGTTAATGTTGATGATTATGGCTTACAGCCAATGAAAATCCAAAAGTCAGAATACTTTATAACACCAGCTTAAAAAAATGATTTTAAAATCCAAAATGTTGGCCTACTGAAATGTATGTTCAGTAAATGCACTCAATACTTGGTCGGGGCTAATTTTGCATCAATTACTGCATCAATGCGGCGTGGCATGGAGGTGATCAGCCTGTGGCACTGCTGAGGTGTTATGGAAGCCCAGGTTGCTTTGATAGCAGCCTTCAGCTTGTCTGCATCATTGGGTCTGGTGTCTCTTATCTTCCTCTTGACAATACACCATAGATTCTCTATGGGGTTAAGGTCAGGCGAGTTTTCTGGCCAATCAAGCACAGTGCTACTGTTGTTTGTAAACCAGGTACTGGTACTTTTGGCAGTGTGGACAAGTGCCAAACCCTGCTGGAGAATGAAATTTGCATCTCCAAAAAGCTTGTCGGCAGAGGGAAGCATGAAGTGCTCTAAAATTTCCTGGTAGACGGTTGTGCTGACTTTGGTCTTGATAAAACACAGTGGACCTACACCAGCAGATGACATGGCTCCCCAAACAATCACTGATTGTGGAAACTTCACTAGACCTTGCATACGCATGCGTCATTTCGCGGTGTGCAGCGAACGCGACATGTTGCATTTTTTGAAGCGTCAAAAATCAGTTAAATATGCGCAGTCATGCGCATGCGGATAAATGCATCAAAACAATGCATTACTGTCTATGGGAACAGTAAAGATGTATATCTTAGTAACGTGTTAGCCAGTAGATAGAAAAATATTTAGAATTGAGAGTCCTCAGTGGTTGATACCTTTTAATGGCTTACTGAAAAGATGGTAACAAATTGCAAACTTTCGAGACTACTCAGGTCTCTTCATCAGGCAAAGACTAATACAAAATCTGAAGAATCACATATTTGTACACAACACAGCACAGAAAAAATGCAATAGATGAGACAAGTGACGTAAAGCAGAACTGTCATTATGGGAGAAGGATGAACAGTTGTGGCAATAAATATTGGACTAGTTCATAGATAAGGAGTGTGAAAGTTTTATTGCCCTCTGATTGGGGTCTGGTAATGTTTTGTGATGTTCTCACAGGGTCTTTGAAGCAAATTCCTTAATTGATGTAATAGGCCATAAAACCATGTGATAGGTTCATTCCAGCATTGAGAGTGTCAAAGGTCACCATCAATTTGTATTCGCAAACTCTCCAGTGTCTCTGAGATGTGAAATCACCTTTCAGTACAAGTAATTTCATGTCCAACATGCTATGACCGGGGATGCAAAAGTGTTTGGTCACAGGTAAATCCATTCTTTTTTCTCTTATTGTGTGGCGATGAGAATTCATCCTTGTTCTAAGTTTTTGCCCTGTCTCCCCCACATACAGACCCCCAGTTGGACATTTTGTACAAATAATTAGGTGCACCACATTAGATGTGATGCAGCTGAAAGTACCTGGGATCTTGTAGTCCTGATGTGAGTTGGGGATCTTTATCTTGTCCGTGGTCATTATAAATGGACAGGTTTTGCATTTCTTCTTGTTGCAAGGAAAGCTTCCTACAGCTGTTGGAGAGGACAGGGAACTTCTGACAATGATGCTTCTTAGATTTGGGGGCTGCCTAAAACACAGTAGTGGGGGGTCTGGAAATATGGATTGTAATCGGGCATCTTTTTGTAGTAAAGGTTGTAGTTTCCGTGCAGCTCCCCTTAGCACCTCCAGATTTGGATTGTAGGTGACCACTAGAGGCACCCGGTTATTTTCTTCTTTAGCTTTGTAATGTAGCAGGTGATTCCTTGATATTCTGGTGGCTCTTGTAATTTGGTTTTCAATTGTTCTTGGATGGTAGCCCTGATTTAAAAAGGTCTTTCTAAGGCGACCAAGGTGTTCATCTCTATCCAAGGGGTTGGAACATATACGGTTGTATCTGATGGCTTGGCTGTAGACAATAGAGTTTTTTATGTGTTTTGGATGGAAACTGTCCCATTTAAGGTATGTTGGACGGTCGATTGACTTCTGATACAGGGATGTCCCTATTTCATTGTTCTTTAGCTTAATGATGGTGTCCAAAAAGTTAATTTCATCAATTAATAAATTTGCTTCAAAGACCCTGTGAGAACATCACAAAACATTACCAGACCCCAATCAGAGGGCAATAAAACTTTCACACTCCTTATCTATGAAATAGTCAAATATTTATTGCCACAACTGTTCATCCCTCTCCCATAATGACAGTTCTGCTTCACGTCACTTGTCTCATCTATTGCATTTTTTCTGTGCTGTGTTGTGTACAAATATGTGATTCTTCAGATTTTGTATTAGTCTTTGCCTGATGAAGAGACCTGAGTAGTCTCGAAAGCTTGCAATTTGTTACCATCTTTTCAGTTAGCCATTAAAAGGTATCAACCACTGAGGACTCTCAATTCTAAATATTTTTCTGTCTATGGGAACGCATTTGTACGCAAGGACATGCGTACGCATGTGTTAGAAACGCATGCGTTCTTCATGAAACACGCCCTTTTGGTGTCTGTCATATTGAACACATACAAACTAATGCACAAGCAGCGTTTTTTTTGCGTCATGCGCAAGATGAGGCGAATAAAAAACCACTGCGTAAACATGCGTTTTTGCATGCATTTGCACATGCAAATGATACGCTGCGCACATATACGCAAATGTGAACCTAGCCTTAGTGCAAAGAGCAAGATCTAACGATTACGCAGGAGGTCTCACATTCTCACTGCGAGAGAAGCCATGGAAGGTTGTGAAATTCTGCTTGGCATGCCAAGATCCCAGAACTCAGAAGTCTGGGACAGCGCACACTATCAAATAAAAAGGGTGGTCCTAAATTGGTGACCAGTACTCCTTAACTACAGCAAGGAGTGTCAGCTTTGTTTTCAAGGCAATTCTTAGGCCAGAATGCCCAGATAAGTCACCGGTTGGTGGAAGTATTGGTGACACAGAAATGGAATGGAACTAAGGCGTCAATCTGAATGCTACCAGTCAGATCAACACAAGAAAGTATACTGGATCGGTGTCCGTGCCTCAGCCGAATGCAGAATTGAAGATACCAAGTAGATAATACAAAGGTCTAGACAGGAGTAAGATCAGAGACAAGGGTGAGGTCGGGAGAAGAATAAACACTGGAGCAAAAGACACCTGGAAAAGAGACAGGGAAGCATAAATCTCACACACAAAACAGAGCATGAAGGAATAAGTAAGGGCAGAGACCCTGACTACAGCAATGGTTCACTTATTAGGTATCTTGCTGTAGTTTTGACGAAATCACAGTTTTATCTGCTGCGGCCCTGCTAGTCTTCTCAATGATAAGCTCTATCTAACACTGCCTACAGCACTGATTGACAGCTCTTTGTCTGAACTGCCCAAAGGCTGAAACCTGTCATCAGTGAAGGGACAGCCAGCGCTAATGAACCTAATATATTAAAAATTGTGTTACTCCGATCCATAAAGAATATTATCTCCGTTTGAGACTCTTTGTTTATCAACAATCTCTTTAGTTCACACTATCTCTTTATTATACAAAACCTTCCAAGAAGGGCAGACCCCATCGCGAGATTTCCCAGCGTTTTTTTTCAAAATGGGAGATTGATTTGGGTAGACCCTTATCAGTTGAAGAAAGAACAAAGATTCTCTTATGTACATTCAGGTCATCGCTCTGTTCGACATTGCAGGAGAGGAGCTACAAAATCTTGTCGAGGTGGTACAGATGCCCATCAGATTTAAACGTAATTTATCCAACAACACCGGATACGTGCTGGAGATGCTTAAAAGATAGAGGCTCTTTTGTACACATTTGGTGGCACTGCCCACTCATACAGAAACTGTGGTTAGCATCCTTCGATCTCTTCAACAGATTATCTATAACCAAAATTACACCCACAATGGAGGTGGCCTTGCTGTCCTTGTGTAACTCCTTGATTTTTAGATTTAAGAAAGGTCTTCTTAGGCATATTCTCACTGCCACCAGGAACGTGATTACTAGATTTTGGAAACAGGAAAAGGTTCCCTCGCGCTCTGATTTGGTGATGGAACTCAACGACATATATAGAATGGAACAGCTGATAGGACAACTGAATGGTACCACAGGAAAGGTATATAACACTTGGGCCCCCTGGCTTATGTTTAGAGAATGATCGGAATTGGACTCTTGGTTGATAGACCCATAGATGATGGGTCATATGAGTTTACCTACTGGATGGAGCCACATCTCCTACCCCACTCCTTAAAATCCTCACCCCTCCCTTTTTTTCTTTCTCTTCTTTCTACTCACTCTTCTTTCCCCCTTGCTTCTTCTCTATCTTCTATTCTTTTGTAGACCTAGAGTCTTAGTCTAGGTACCTTCTTCTTTAAAATTTATAAACAAAGTAATACTGATGTTAATTGCCTACAAGAGCAAACACCACAGGCGCTCATTCAACATTTGTTTTATATGTATGACTTTCTGGGGAAAAATTATCATAGTTGCTATATAATTTTTTTTGCATGTGATAGTAGAAGAGGTATGTTCTTTTCTCTTCCTGTTATTAATGATTGATGTGTATAAATACATCAATAAACTTGATTTACACAAAAATTGTGTTACAATGCTGCCCGGCGGTCTTATTGAAAGTGCAGCTCCACAAACAAAATTAATTTAATTCCTCCCGAAAACGCTGGTATTCAGTCATGAGGGTGTACATAGAGTGCCAACAGTCACTGTTCATTACACCGCGAGTGACAGCTGTAAGCCCACCCTGGCACTTTGATTGACAGCTGGTGCTGCACTGAAGCGTTGCACGATGAGTTGGTAATCAAACTTCCCTCATTTTAAAATTTAAACAGGCGTCACCACCGTGACATGTAATGACTGACAGTCTGCTCTCCAGATCTACATGTCTCACATTGGTGATGCCCTCTTTCATGTAAAATAAGCTCTGGAGGCAGATTTTCAGGGAGATCTATGTTCGGCCCTTAGATCCTGACAGCTCATTTACATATCAAGAAAACGTGGATTTCTCTAGAATAAGACAGAGCGCAGATAGCAAGGTATCGTTTTATTCAACTTTCTTTGACCTACATGCCCATATAGACGGCTTATGAGAGCTGATCCTACTGACAGATTTTGTTTAAAAGGAATCTGTCACCAGGTTTTTGCTACCCCATCTGAGAGTAGCATAATATAGAGACTGAGACCCTAATTCCACTGATGTACACCTTGTTGGTCTGCATGCTGTTATTTTGATAAAATCACTGTTTGCTCTGCTGTAGATCTAGCAGTTATTTGAATGTGGAGCTGTATAACCCCGCCCACACCACTGATTGGCAGCTTTCTTTCTGTTCATATACAGTGTACATAGACAGCTGCCAATCAGTGGTGGGGGCGGGGTTATTCATAGCTCATGAATATGCTTGACTACCTGGCAGCAGGTCAAGTAGTCCTCTAATGCTAATCTCTTACTGATTAAACAGTGATTTTATCAAAACTACATGAAGCAGCCCCATAAGTGATACATCGCTGGAACCAGGATCTCTTT
>VIAB01001246.1:212460-229791 GCA_009801035.1 Oophaga pumilio
GAGATACCAGGAATGCTGAGGTAAGAAGAGGCTGCTCACACTGCAGTATACCCCGTCTATCAGATCTAATACTGGAGATACTAAGAATGCTGAGGTAAGAAGAGGTTGCTCACACTGCTGTTCACCCTGTCTATCTGATCTAATACTGGTGATACCAGGAATGCTGAGGTAAGATGAGACTGCTCACACTGCTGTCCACCCTGTCTGTGTGATCTAATACTGGAGATACCAGAAATGCTCAAGTAAGATGAGGCTGCTCACATTGCTGTCCACCCTGTCTATCTTAGGTCGGTTTCACACGTCCTGATATTTCAGGTACCGGAAAAACCAGTACCGGAGATATCCATGTCCGTGTGTCCATTTGTCACATCCGTGTGCACTATCCATGTGTGATCCGTGTGCTGTCCGTGTATTGAAACAATTTATTTCAATTTTTACCCTATGACTTTAAAAATGCACACGGATGTCATCCGTGTGCAGTACGTGTTTACATGGATCCATTGATGTGTATGGGTCTGTGTGATCCGTGCAGATGCACAAAAACGGACATGTCGACGTGTGGAGCACATGGACACACGGTCCGTGATAAAACACAGATATGTGCACATACCCATTCATTTGAATGGATCTATGTGTGTCAGTGTCTCTGGTATATGTGAAAACTATCACCACACGTACTGGAGAACTGATGTGTGAAAGAGGCCTTACTGGAAATACCAGGGGGGCTGAAGTAACAAAAGGCCACTCACTCTGCTGTGTATACTGTCTATCTGATATAAAACTGTAGGTATCAGGTAACAAGAGGCTGCTCATACTGCTGTCCACACTGTGTTTTTGATCTAAGGAGTGCTGAAGTAAGGGGAGGCTGCTCACACTGCTGCCCACGTTGTCTATCTGATATACGGTAATACTGATGAAACCAGGGGTGCTTTGGTAAGCAAATGTCAGTATTCAGAGGAGACCACCAGCAGAACCACTCACTATAATGATGCAAATGGAATTAATTTGGACTCCTTCTGGTCTCTGTTCTAGTGATGTCTGTCCTTTTAGCGCACAAAAGTAAGGCTTATCACAGTTGTGCGCCTGTCAAAAAAGATGGGATACTCCCAGGAATAAAAGCAAGGCAAAGTGTAAAGCGGTCCTTCTACCTCAATATAGTGAATAGTTCCATATGGGTTTTTGTCTGTACCTCATATTTTAGGGATTTAGACAGAAAACCCAAATTAAGTATTCAACGTAAAATACAGGATAAATGTGAAACTAACCTTAGAAGTCCTAAAAAAATGTTATGTACCCCAAGATGCTACCAATAAAAAATACAACTTATCAAGCAAACTCCTCACTCAAGTCTGTCATCTGTCAATGGAACAACAGGGGATTTCCATGTCACAGGTAGCTCAAAGGATCTGAAAAAGTGACATGGCCCTCCACTCAAATAAAATTCAGTGAAATCTTCACTCTAAAATCCAAATGTCTCCCTCCTCTCTGTGCCCCACATAGTGCCTAAACTACAGTTAGTTTTCACATGTATGGCATTGATGTAGTGGGACAAATCCACCTAACAATTTAAGGGGTATAAGCCTCCATAAGTTTGGCAATAAGGTGACATATTTGTAATTTTCACACTGCAAAATCCACTTCATGCTTATTTCAGGAAAACACCTGTTGCTAAAATAGTTACTGCACCTGTAGATGAATTTATAAGAGGTGATAGTTTTCAAAATTTGGGTAACTTTTTGGGTTTCACTTCTGCGCTGTCAACTTAAGAGCTCTGCAAATGGTGTGTGCAAACTATTTCAGCAAATTCTGTGCTCCAAAAGTCAAAATGTAATTTTTGGATTTCACAGTTCAATCTTATACAATTTTGCGAAGTGCCTATCGATAAAAATGCTCCCCACACCACTAGAATTCCTTTAGGTGTTAAGTTTTGAAAAATGGTGTCACTTGTGTGGGGGAGGAGGTCTGTTTTTTGGCTCTTTAGGAGCTTGGTGTCCGCAATTCCAGCCAAATTAGCATTTCAGAAATCAAGCAGCACGATTTCCTTGCCGAGCCAAGACATTAGTTTTATACTACATAGGGTTCAAGAAAAATTATCCAACAAATTGTGGGATACATCTATTACATCTTGTGAAAATTTGAGGATAAAACAACATTTTAGAAGAAAATAATAAAAAAAAAAATGTTTGTTTTCACATCCCATTGTTAAGTCCTGTAAATCACCTGTGTGTTCAAAATGCTCAAGATGAATTCCTGGAGGGGTCTAGTTTCCAAACTGAAATAATTTTGTAGCAGGTTTCTACTGTTTTGGCACCTTAGAGATTCTAGAAATGCAACATGGCCTCCACAATTTATTTTAGATAAAATCTGAGCTCCAAAATCAAATAGAGCTTTTTCTCTTCTGAGCACTGTCAAATGCCTTTTTCATCAAATATGAAATATCACTGAATTAATGAAAAAATTGTCTAACAAATTGTGGAGTCTATTTTTTGCATATTACCCCTTGTAAAAATTTAAATTTAGTGGCTAAGAAATATTTTTAGTGGAAAAAGACTTAATTACTTGGGATTTTTTTTAGAACACAAGACAGCACCACAGAGAGAGGGGATCTGCCCTTTAAGGACAGGAAACCTACAGGATAAAAGGGAGGCACCTCGCCCACGCATCAGCTGGATTACAGAGCACAACAGGACCTCCAAATGGTTATTTACAAACAATATTAAACACCAACACCACATGTTTCCTTAAGCACTAAGTTACCCCACACCAGAAATAAACTACTGTGGATCCATACAAGTGATGGCAGGGAATACAAGGGTGCTGTCAGGTTCTGAAAAATCTCATTATCGGTAAGTAATTACATCTTTTTCTGTCATCCAAGACAGCACCACAGACAGAATTACAGAGAAATTAGCACTCAGAGGGACCACAGCCTGCAGAACCCTTATCCCAAAGGTGACATCAGACAAGGAGGTCAAATTCAGTCTATAGTCTATATATATAAAAATGAGTGTGTGTATCAGACACGCTTACTCCACATAGAAATCCAACAGTTACCTGCTATGTAATAGTTATACAAGGCCCCAAGGGTCGACACCTGATCTTTAAGGGTGCTTTGGGAAAGTCCTTGTTCTAGACCTTTCTGAAGGAACTCTAGAATGGAACTGACTGGCACTCCATCCCCCAACTTTGCCCCTGAAGTGGCTAGAAATTTTCTCCAGGTTCTACTATAAATCTTCGTCGTGACTGCCTTCCTACTTTGGATCAAGGTGGAAATCAGGTTAGGAGAAAATCCGTTGTCCTTTAACAGCGACCTCTGAAGTTCCATGCTATTTAACGTAGGCTTGTCGCTTGAGGGTGCCACACCAGACACTGAGAGAGAAGATAAACTTCCGGTAGTACCCATAGTACCCATGGCTGACAGCCTCAACCAGGAAAACCATGGCCTCTTGTGCCAAAAGGGTGCTATCAGGATGAATCTTATCCTGTCTTCCCTGATCTTCCTCAGGATTGCTGGTAATTAGCATCACTGGTGGAAAAGCATACGTTCGATTGTAACTCCATCTGACTAGGAAGGCTTCTAATACCTGAGGATTCTCTCAGGGGATTCAGATAACTGAATTTTTGCACTTTTCTGTTCGCGAATAGATCTGTATACAACAGGCCCCATATGTCCACAATCTGATTGAAAATGAACTGGTTCAGAGACCATTCACCTTGTTTTAGTCAATTCCTGCTTAAAAAGTCTGCATTGCAGTTCTCTTTTCCATTTATGTTTAGAGCTGAAAGAGAAAGGAGCTGATTCTCTGCCATCTGAAATATCCGGTGTAACGGGAGTGGTGGAAACACTGTGCCAAGATCCGAGAAAAGCCTGGAGGGGCTTGACTAAGTGAGCATCTGACTTTTAACTAGAGCCCCTGATAATGGGGTTAGGCTAGGCTCCGATGGACACCAGGTGCTACTCCAGGACAGAAACACAAGGCAATTGAACCTCAAGGGACAAGTAGCTAGAAAGGCTCGGTAGGAGAGTACAGCTGATACAGACTGGCATGGCAGGAACACGGGTACCACGGATGCAGATGGGTGCGTCTGGTGTACAGATAGGTACTGACAGGTGCGGACTGGTCCGGCAGATATACAGACTAGCACAGCAGGTGCAGGTGGGTCCAGCTGATATACAGACTGGCACGGCAGTTGCAGGCGGGTCTGGCTGATATACAGATTGACACAGCAGGTGCAGGTGGGTCCAGCTGATATACAGACTGACATAGCAGGTGCAGGGGGGTCTGGCTGATATACAGATTGGCATGGCAGGTGCAGGTGGGTCTGGTTGATATACAGACTGACACAGCAGGTGCAGGTGGGTCTGGCTGATATACAGACTGAGACAGCTGGTGGAGGTGGGTCTGGCTGATATACAGATTGGCATGGCAGGTGCAAGCGGGTCTGGCTGAAATACAGACTGACATGGCAGATACTGCCACGGAAGTTAGGAACGGACAGACACTAGCGGACAGAGCCCTAAGAAATAGAAAGTGTGTTGGTGAACTAACAATGTTGCACAGGCACCTCCATCCAGGTGGAGATACTTTAAATAGTAAACGTCTCCCAGCCATTGGCTGGAGAAACTTTACGAAGGTGTGCAGCCCCTTTAAGGAGGGAGCGCACCCGCATGCCCTAAGTACAGTGTCAGGGACAGCACCAGACAAGGAAGACTAAGTTGAGGAGGAGCGGGACGGGGGCTGCGACGGTGAGTGAGTCAGCATCCCTACTGGTGGGAGAAGGGCAGAGTGCAGGGACGCCAGCACTACATCTGGTTTGTCACCTGCATCAAAGAACTGGACAGAGTTTCATCTGGTTTGTCACCTGCATCAAAGAACTGGACAGAGTTTCTCCTGATGCTTGATGACCTCATGGCATATTCTACAGCTAGTAACTCATATTTGAAGATGGTTTAGTGAATCCTGCATTGAGCAGGTGGTTGGACGCAATGACTGTGGAGGTAAATTCCAACTCTAACATTCTATGAACCAGACTTCTCTTCCCCTGTCCTGTCAGCGTCTCATCCCTTTGGGTTTGTGTACGTGGCAATTACCTTCGATATTTGGTTTACCCAAAGCACCCCTCTGGATCGATTCTCTATGTTCAACCACCAAAGAAGGGAATGGGTCGTTATTGGAGATAGCGTTAGTTAGTCTGCCTTCCAGATGTCCTTTCAAAGTGAATCAATTCATCAGAATGTCCAGCTGCAACACTCTGGTAAGAAATTATGCCCATAATTGGGATACATGAGGTCAGAGAACCCAGCAAAGACATAGCTTCCCTTACAGTCATGGTGGGAACTTTTATCACCTCTGATACCTGGCTGCATATTTTATCCAACTTGCCATCTGGAAGACGATATTCCTGATTTATTGTGTCCAGCATAAGTACAGAAAAGACTTGTACTCTTAGGGGTTTTAGTATTGATTTCTTTTCTAACTGTGAGTTGACGTGATGAACTGACCGGCCTATAATTAGTAAATCCTCCAGATATGGGACTACTAGCGCATCATTTTCTTGAAGGTGACCCATCACTTGCGCTATTATTTTTAGTAAAACTTGAGGGGTCACTGACAGTCTGAATGGAAGGGCCCTGAGCTGGAAGTGTTTGATTTCCACTTTTATGGATAAGGCGAACTTCTGGTATTTCACATGTATTGGTAAGTGCTAATTCATGTCTTTCAGATCCATAACCACCATACAACAGTCTGAAAAAGCACCTTTAGGCTATGTAGACACGTTGAGGATTTTTCGCATTTTTTCGGAGGTTTTCCGCTGCAAAAATGCTTAAAAACCGCATGCATTGAGCATCCTATGATTAGAATGCATTCTGCAATTTTTGTGCACATGGTGCGTTTTTTTTCCACGAAAAAAAACGCATCACGGTAAAAACCGCAGCATGTTCATTAATTTTGCGGTAAATTTGCGTATTTCCCACTATATTATTGACCTAGTATGTTCAGGAAAAAATGCGGTAAAAACTAGCAAAAACCGTGATAAAAACGCATCCGGATTTCCTGGGAAAAAGTCAGTTTTTTCTCAGGAAATTTCTGCAAAGATTCCTGAATGTGTGCACATACCCTTATGGCTTATCTTACCAATTTCATCTTGAAAGTTTGAATTTTCAGGAATTTGCTTTCAAATTGATTATAGTTCTGAAAGTCCATTTTTTATCAAAAAAAGAGTGGGAAATAAAAACCTTCCCCTTCTTGTACAGGGACCTCCAAGAGGACAGATTCTTGCACCAGTTTTGGAGCTCCGTTTCCAAGGCGAGATGTTCCCCCAGAGATGTCTGAGGAAACGTCACTATAAACTTCCATGGATGAACAGCCTGAAACTCCAGCTTTAGGCCAGATCTCACTAGGTTGAGAATCTAACTACTCAAGGAATTTTTTTCAAGGCAGGAAAAAAGAGGAAGAGCCTTCTCCCCACCTGGGAACAGGAGTCATTGAGAGGATTTCTTGACTTTGTGGGGAGGACCTCCAAAAATAAATCCTCTACTCTTTTTTCCTCCGGTCTCCCCATTTATCTTGATTTCAAGGAGGAAGGTCTTCTTCCGGTTGTATCTTCTCCAAAAAAGATTTTTAATAAGCCAGAATGGACAAATTAGGGAATCCATTCATGCTGTCTCCTGCTTTCTCCAGAATGTAGTCCAAAACGTGGCCAAATAGGTATTGTCCTTTAAATGGGATGGAGCATTGTTTTGACTTGGCTTGAACATCCTCCGGCCAGCGCTTTAACAAGAGCTCTTTACGGGCTGCATTAGAGAGTGCCGCTGATCTAGCCACCAACCTTGCTGATTCCGCTAATGCATCAGATGGAAACACTGCTGTCCCCCGCATCAAAGGAATTGGGACTGAAATGCTCTCCCTAGCCACCTTATCCATCAGCTGACCTTCTTGACGATCAGCCAAACCATCAAAGACATAGCGATATGTGTTGCTGAGATGACTGGATTCAGGATCCCTGCAGAGGATTCAGAGGTACTCTTAAAAACCTATCTGCCTTTCTATCCAAGAATCTTTAAGCATCCCTATATCTTCAAAGAGTAGAGTGAATCTTTTAGATGTCTTTGAGACAGCCATATTTAACTTTGAAGCTTTATCCTATGTTGATACCAAGTCATCATCAAAAGGATATTAACTTTTAAATGATGAAGTAAAGGCACCTCTCTTTATGTGTTTCTTTCATTCTCTAATGACGAGGGTTTGGATTATTTCAATAACGGGGAAAGTCCGATGCTTTCCTTGTTCCAGGCCCCCAAACATGATGTCCTCGACAGATTTTTGGGCTTTAGGGTCAACAATCCCCATAGTGGATGTGACAAATCTATCGGTCTCTCCAACAGGAAAGCACTGATGCCCCCCACTCAGTACACCTTCTGATGACAAAGTAGAAGAGGAGGATTCCGAAGACATGTATTCACCTTCTAACCTGATGGATTCATCAGTATCTGGGGATAATCTCCTAGGCTTCTAAGCCTTCCCATACTTTTCCTCATCCCCATGACTTAGGGATTTCAGGGAATTCTTAACCTACGCCCTAATAATGGATCTTAACCCTGAGGTGAAGTAAGGGATTCTTCACAAATGGGCTGCTAAATACAAGAACAACAAAGTATTTTCTGCCAAGTATCAGGAAACCCTTCCTTACAGAGACCTGTGATGAGCCTTCATTATACAATTCCTAGGTTTTTCCTGACAAGAAAAGCCCTATAATAAAGGTGAACTTTCATGAGGATTTCTTACCACTGAGATGCTAGAAATGGTACCGGATTCAGAGGCGAAATCACATCACAAGACAGATCCCCTCTGGAGGCTGTGTAGTCATCTATCCTGTCAAGAACCACCTTGCTGGAGATGTGGCTTTGCTAGCTGGTTCTACTGTCACTCCTGGTCCCACGTTTCCCACCAGGGCGATTTCCACTGCCGCTGCCACAACACCGCTAATGTTGCTGCTGATGCCACCACTATTCCTATTCGTGTTGGTGGTCCTGCTGCTGTGGCTGCTCCATTCCAAGCTGGAGGGACTGCAGGAGTAAAGGACCGGCTCTGCTGGAGGTCTAACAGTATTTTAAATACGGGACGAGTCAATCGGTCCCGCACCAAGCCAAGCCCCCCTGGACCCACTACAATGTTTCCAGGACTCCTGCACCAGCCGCAGCAGGGAAGCAGTAGCTGACTGAACCGACGAGCCTGGCCTGGGTTAACCTTGTTATCTTATATTTTTTCGGTAACACCATTACATCCAGACGAAGTTTCCCCCGTCAAGGATAGAAAAACAACTGATGCGTGAGAGAGGTGCGGCCCTTTAACCTGTAGGTTTCCTGTTCTTGTATGGCAGATCCCTTCTCTTCGTGATGCTATCATGGGTGAGAGAAAAATGTAAAATTTTCACTTTTTTTCATTCCACTTTGCAATAATTCCTGTGAGGTACCTGAAATGTTAACACATTTTCAGTCAGCAGTTTTGGGTAACTTGAGGGATGCAGTTTTTAAAATGGTATCAGTTTGGGGTGTTTTTAGGCCCCTCAAAGTCACTTCAAAACGGAATAGGTCTGTAAAAAATAGGATTGGCAAATGTCCTTGAAGAAAAAAAATTAAAAATTGCTGCAACATTTTACCCCTTCTATCATTCTAACAAAATTTTAAAGACACTTGAAAAATTATGCAAATGAAAAGCAGACATATGGGAAATGTTATTAACTAGTTAGTGTGGTGTCTGGTTCAAGAGTATTAGCATACTAAATTTGAAAATTCAACTTGTTTAAAAGTTTTCGTCAAATTTCATAAAACTAAAACGCAAAACATATCAACCTAAATTTACAACTAACGTAAAATTTTAGAGGATAATTCTTTAACATTTTCCTGGAAACAAGTAATTGTCTATAGACTGAATCCACCTCACTGTCACTTTGGGAACAGGGAATAAATATTTTGAAAATGTGCGAATTCTCACCGAGAATGTTTTACACTTTCAACAAAGTTCGTACAACTGCATCAGCAACGGTCTTGAACAGAACTAGTGACAAATTGGCCAAAGTGATCATACATTTCTTATGAGCACAGATTGTGCTTTTTTGATAGAGGAAAAATGGCAACTCTGAGCCAAAGAAATCACTATGCAGCTTCCCTTCTGTTCTACATGCAATTCCAGCCACAGCTATTTGGTCGTAGCGACGATTGCTCCTTTTTCTCTAGGCGGAAAACAAGACACCAGTCCAAGAGGGCGACAGGTCTTTACAGCTCTCCAATGATGGATAAGGTGGAACAGAGATGCTCCATCCATAATAATGTTAAGGTGCCATGCTAGATGAGTCATCACATCTATGAGTCATTAAACAAAAGTTGAAAAATAAAACGTTTTTATACAATAACCCGACCCCTCTTTACGGGTAATATATAGTGGTGGATGATAGTCTTTCTGGCTGGTGCTAGAAGTTGCATGATGATGGAAAACTTTCTAAACATTTTAACCTTCTGATTTAAAACGGATCAAAATTCTCCATCTAAAATGTATACAGAGCAAAAATAAAATGATTAAAAACTACCAAACTAACCTCAGAATTCCCCCCTTCACCGCAGTTATCCTGGATTTCCAATTTGTCGGGGAGGAAAACAAAAATGAGTAACACGAATGGATACTCAGTTTACATATTAACTATCTTCTGTATCCAAATTAAAATCTCGGAGAAAGAACAGTTCAGCATAGTTTACAAGGCAATGTCATATAAAATGTGCCATGAAAAAAAAGAAGGCTTTCTTTTTCTAAATATAACTTGTGCGAATGAGGGATTAGAAGAATTTTTTCCTTTACTACTTTTGCTGGTTAAATTTTCTTTTTTTCCGTAATGGTTATAAATATGTTTATACGAATCAGCACAAGAACGACGATCAAAAGGAAAGCTGGTGAGAACGTACGAAACCCTGAGTGCATGGAGCTGTCTCAAAGGGAAATTATGCAGATTCAAGTAAACAAGTGAGAATTGTTGAGGTTTTCGTAAAAAGAAAACCCGCTACTATCATTTTATCTCAAGTAATTCTATATAATAACATCTGTAGAGCAGATGGCTGAAAGGCGGAAAAACAATGCTCCGTTTTCTTTCTCCTGTTCTAAAGTAGATCTGAGATGACAACTTTTGTCGCTGTGCTCAGCTTGGGTCAGCAAATAATTCGTAAAAAAAAAATGCAGCTGCTGCAGATGTCCGCTGGACTGTGCCACTACAATATCAAAGACAGAGTGAATTATTTCATGTATTAGTTTCATGCTATAAAAACAGTGACATTAATCCGTCCGTACTGAGGGTATCTGCACAAGAAATAGATCGCACATTTCGGAAAACATGGATTTCATTTCATTAAGTCTCATACCAAAGGCACATTAGACAGAAGACTTGTGAGGTGGAAAAGCTGGCGCAAACTCCATTTGTCTGCCTACTATTGGCCTTTAAAACGGAATACAAATGTGTATGGTGTTTTGGGAAATAAGAATTTTAAATTGAGGGCATGTTCACACATTCAGTATTTGGTCAGTATTTTACATCAGCATTTACAGCCATAATCAGCAGTGGAAAAATCAGATGAAAAGTATAATAGAAACACGTGTACCACGTCTGTATTTTTTGTATTTTTCACCCACTCCTGGTTTTGGCTTACAAATATCGATGTAAAATACTGACCAAATACTGTAAAAAATGATTAAAGGTGGGCGGTGGAAATACACAGGGTGCCACACTCTGAATTAGCAACCACCCAGCGCAGATAAGACAAGTCAATTTATTCACCACACAACGCGTTTCACTGACGATCCGTCTCCATCAGGTGGTTTGATAAGGATGGATCGTCCCTGAAACGCGTTGTGTTTAATAAATCGACTTTTCTTATCTGACCTGGGTGGTTCGTGATTCAGAGCGTGGCGCCCTGTGGATTTCCACTGCCCACCTTTCATCATTTTTCACTTTATCACAGCTCTTGAGCAGAACGAAAGGAGCAGGTGGAAGGTCCTGTAGCACTCTAGAACAGCCTTCATTCACCGGTCAGCATCAGCGTTGTGCCTGACATACACAACTACCAGAGTCGAGTTGAACACCTCCTCCCCCATCGCATATGTGTTGTGACATTCTTCACATGGAGCACACTCTCTTTTGGTTTATTTTCACTGACCAAACACTGAACGAATAAATGTGGCCTAATGGTGCCAACAAAACACAAAAACAAAACAAAAAAATTAACATGAAGATTGGGGGGAAACTTCAACCACCATGAACATCTCCTTAAGAATGAGGTTGCAGTTGTATTTGCACTCTGGAGACAAAATGTCCCCAAACAAATCGGTAAAAATAGTCTAGGCAGAAAAAAAAAAGAGAGAAGCCAGAATGCTACCATAGATAACACTGTACAGATAGCAAATTGCTCAAATAAACAGTAAGGCGCTCACCTTGTGAGCTATGTAATTGTGCATAGCATTACCGAACTGATGTCACTCCTGTTCAGAACACCGGCCAGGATCGTGGTGGATGGAGATTAGCGCAAAGAACAGTAGAGTATATGACGCTATCCAGTGTTGATAAAAGCACATCATTTATTACTTTTTCCCTTAAAACCAAGTTAAAACAGATTGTGAAGGCTAGAAATAAAAAAAAATCCATGCAAACGCGTTTTCGACCCAGTATTTGATACTTCCTAGGAACCTAAGGGTGATCCAAGTATTGGATAAAAAACGCGTTCGCTCTGAATCATTTCAATTTTAGTTTTCACCATCTGTTTTTCACTTCCTTTTAAGTAAACTAGTAATAAACAAGGTGGTTTTACCCTCACTTGATAGCACCATAGACTCCTACTTTTCTCTGCTCTTTTCCTTTAATTAAAGAAGAGTTGGGAGAACTTGCTGTTTTTAGCGATGCAAGTCAACTATCTACTTTCTATTGGGGGTCTTCCCAAGTTCAGATGACGTCTAAGCAAAGAAGAATTGGCTTCTATTGAATCTCAACGCCCAATCGTTTTGTTAGTATTGTCATGTTTACGAGGGAATCAAGACAGGTAGCTGACAGCCAGTGTACGGGCAGTCCAAGTGATCCAGAAATCCCCTTAGCACACGGGGACACAAGTTGTTTAAGTTATCAGTGATAGCTGGAGGGAGGCTGGAGTTTCAAGTTAAACCTCTGTCCCTGGTATCTAATATGGTATCTAATATGGTGGTAGTGGCAGCAAGAGCAAGGTGGGATTAAGAGCAAACACCGTTGTGTGAAAGTGCTCACATTTACATAGAAAAATATTTAGAGTTGAGAGTCCTCAGTGGTTGATACCTTTTAATGGCTAACTGAAAAGATGGTAACAAATTGCAAGCTTTCCAGACTACTCAGGACTACTCACATTTACGTAGTATCGCATGAATTCAGTTTCATGCACTTCAATGAAGCTAACCTCCAAAACCATTACAATAGATAGGTGTGTGCACTCAAAGAAAACCGCCATGTTTTTCCAATTCTGAATAATTTTCAGAATTGACATTTGTTACCAGGAGCCATAACTTTAAGCCAAGACCAGGTAGTGTGGGTTATAACACCCACTAGCTGTGGTGTATGGCAGACAATTTTGCTGGCAAATCGTGTGGCCATTGGTCACAGCGTTTGGCCATGGATTGGAATGATAATCATGTAGGTGCTACAAGTTTTACAGAACAGAACTACAGTCATTTGATGCTTTATCACTTCTTTATGTTACAACATTTCGGAGCATTATTGGCATGTTTGAGAATTTGGAAAACCCCTTTAAAAGTTTATTTTTGTCTATGATTTCCAAAGTCTACATTTATCAATAATAATTCCAGGAATATTACAAAAGGGTACACAGTACCCGAAACCAAGAAGGGTAAGAGGTTTAATGACCTTTTTATATCAAGCAAGAAAAGGGAGCAGATGTCTATCTTCATCAAGCCTTTCCCACCACTCGTCCCAGACAAATAGTAAAAAGTCAATTGATTTTATATCCGTTTACGAGTTCACTGCGGCGGCTAGAGTACACCGATATCTCGTTGACTCTTTGTTACGGGGTCTCCTGGAAACAGACAGGTCAACCTTCACAGCCATCAGCTTCATGTCTAGCGGAGATGGCAACACGCACTTTGTAGTCTGTCTGGTGGATTACTATCAGACACACAATTCAGTTCATTACAGGAGCATGTGCGATGCAGACTCCTCCATACTGGATATTAATATGATGTATAATGAGAATGTAATTCCTTACAGTGACCATGAACTTGTTTCAAGCCTCCCAGCCCTGGCTAAGGTAAGCGTGGGAATGAAAACAATGTTCTGAACTGGTCTGAACAAAAAAAAAGTCTTTATGGCTAAATCAAGAATGCTGGCCCAGAGCACTCTCAAAGTCTTTCATGTTGCATTTTAGCTTAGAAGGCATTTGCAAAATGCACTGAAACGCGGTGAGGTCTGCCAGATTTTTTTGAAAGTAAAGAGGGAAATAAATCACCTAGGTTTGGCCCGCTATGAGTGCTTCTCAGTTACAAAACATTTCCTGTATCTGTTCTGTTGCTATGTCGAGTTTCAGCTGGTATTCTTCTTTATAAGGTTGTCTTATTACAGACCCGTTTAGGCACTGTTGGCACTGCCAAATTGGTTCTGGAAAAATGCCTTTAAGACCTTTTTTCAGGTCCTTACAGAGAAGGCTCTGTGTGGGGATTTTCGTGCCGTCAACGAGCCTGGCTCTTGCAGAAGGCACCATGCTTTTCATCAAGTAGAGTATGACGCCAAAAGAGTGCCCCTCAGAAGCTTGCTGGAAGAAGCCAACATCCAAAATATCACACAACCTTACTGCGTGGAGCGCAAAAACAATGACCGATATACAGTTTCATTGAATACAGTACTGTCTATTCATTCATTCGGCTAGATTTTCTTGGCGGGGGCAATAAAATTAAAGAACTCCGCTAAGCATCACTTCATTTACAGCACAGGGCATGTTCCATATTTTCCTTTTTAAGATAAATAAGATAAAAAGCGTCTTGGAGAGTGCTTCTTGAAATCTGTACTCTAAAGTATACCGAGGGAACTCAGAATAGGTTTGCTAGAGGCAAGCTTATATGAAATGGCAATTCCAGGACTGTAAACTGGAGTCCTAAACTAATTAATATTGGTTTACAAATGGCAGGCATTTTTAAGAGACAGCGAAAAATAAATGAAGAGAATGTTTTATTATGAGATATGTGATCGGACAGAAAAAGAGCAATTAGCTCGATTTTGTAAATATTTCAGATTGGAACGCTGTCATGAAATCCTTTAAAAATTCTGCTGGGCAAAATAGCAATAAACAAAATCTTGGAAAAGGAGAATAATACAGAATGTTTATTAGATGCCTGGACCAGATAGTCAAGTTTCTAAAGGTTTCTGTTAAATATTGATGCACCTTTCTTATACATCACAATTCTGCTTTTGTACCGAGGAGGAATTTGGAATTTTTCTTGTAAATAACAGCAAGAAAAATAACAAGAAATCCAATTAAATCCATACCCTAATAACAAGATCGTGCCCATTTCCTCGTCGCACAGTGGATTTGACGGGTAATGAAAAACATGTCCATGTCATTTACACCTTAAATGTTGGATCTTGTGTTTGTCAGGTTTTGGGAACTCCACTTTTCAAGCACTGTTAGTTCTGGGTTTGTTCTCGGACTGTGAAGAAGCTTTATAACATTGTAATTAAGCATAACAACAGCTGAATGAGAGGAATTAGAGAAAAGTAACTAACAGCCATTCTGATAAATAGATACGTTCAACAAAGAACAGATCTCAAAAAAGTGCAGACCACGCACTACGCAAAGTATCCAGAGCTAATCTGTGCCATATAACACAAAATGTAGTTGGTATATATTTAACAAAAAATTGTCACTAAGAGTAATGATAAAGATTAAATGGGCTAGGAAATGTATGATTTTGTTCGGTCCTAATCGGAATTCCAATACTATAGGTGTCACCTAAGGGAAAAAAAAGTGAGAGTTTTTTGGGTACTGTTAACAGCTAGAGTCTCTTTAATGAGAGGTGGTATTTCCCAATGAGCTGCATCTAAAGCCCCCCATACACATTAGACTAATGCCAGACGAACCAGCGGATATTGACGGCTTCAGCTGAAAATCAAATGTATATGGGGGCCCCAGACAATCGATTGTTGGGGAAGTTAAAGGCCCAGCATGTCCAATAAGTCCTTTCAGCTAATTTATCTACAATTTGGCTGATACAATTGTCTAATTTGTATACAATACCCTGAGATTGCATTACCTGAGAAAAAGTTTCCATACAGACACTGGGTTTATATCTTGAAGACTAGTACCACAAGAGTGGCATCTAAGGGCCCCGTCACACATAGCGACACACCAGCGATCCCGACAACGATATGCACTTGTCAGGATCGCTGGTGTGTCACTACATGATCGCTGCTGAGCTGCCAAAAAGGCAGCTCAGGCAGCGATCAGCACAGGGACACTGCGGGTAACGTCGCTTAGTTACCCGCAGTGTACGTTGGATACCAGCCCGCTGGTGCAGGGAGCTGGTAACCAAGGTACACATCGGGTTTCCAGTCGCTGCGCGGCACCTGGAAACCTGCTGTGTACCTTGGTTACCAGCGGATCGCTGGTCTCCCGCCTGTCACACGCAGCGATGCGTGCTGGCCAGCGAGAGACCAACGATCAAACAAAAGTCCAGGACATTCAGCGACGATCAGCGATACCCGGCAGGGGGGCTGATCATCGCTGAATGTCACACACAGCGATATCGCTGGGGAGATCGCTGTTGCGTCACAAAACTAGTGACTCAGCAGCGATATCGCTGGGGAAATCGCTGTGTGTGACGGGGCTTTAGTCATCTAATTTATCTACATGTGCTCTTCTTTGCACTGACAGGGGGCAACTTCCAGAAACAATGTTTGGTGACTCTAAATTGGCGGATATGAGCTAATGTGCCTACTTTTTCCCCATGGATCACTGACTGTAAATAAATTCAAAGACTCACTGGGTCTCTTCACTGAGTCCAAGTAGAGCACATAACAGAGTACATCTGGGTGGAGATATGTCCTTTTGGTTATTAAGACACAGTTGGGGTAACCAGGGCTAAATAAATTACTTACAGTAATTAATTTGGAACGCAGTAAAATTATTAAAACAGAACTGTCTGAGAACCTATTATGCCTACATATAGTGGTGAAAATAAGTATTTGATACGCTGCCGATTTTGAAAATTTCCCCACCTACAAAGAATGGAGAGGTCTGTAATTTTTATCGTAGGTACACTTCACCTGTGACAGCCAAACAAAATGTAGAAAATCACATTGTATGATTTTCACATAATTTGTATGTTGCAGCATGAAATAAGTATTTGATACAATAGAAAAAAATGAACTTAATATTTTGTACAGAAACCTTTATTTACAATTTTAGAGGTCAGACGTTTCCTGTAGTTCTTGACCAAGTTTGCACACACTGCAGCAGGGATTTTGGCCCATTCTTCCATATGGATCTTCTCCATATCTTTCAGGTTTCATAGCTATCACTGGGCAACATTGAGTTTCAGCTCCCTCCATAGATTTTCTAATGGGTTCAGGTCTGGAGACTGGCTAGGCCACTCCAGGACCTTGAAATGCCTCTTATAGAGCTAATCCTTAGTAGGGCAACTAAGGCTGTGTGTTTCAGGTCATTATACTGATAGACCTAGCCACAACCCATCTTCAATGCTCTTACTGAGGGAAGGAGTTGGCCAAAACCTCATGATACATGACCCCATCCATCCTCCCTTCAATATGGTGCAGTCGTCCTGTCACTTTGGAAGAAAAGCACCCCCCCAAAGTATGATATTTCCCCCACCATGCTTCATGGTTGGGACGGTGTTCTTGGGGTTGTACTCATCCTTCTTATTCCTGCAAAAACGTCGAGTGGAGTTGATACCAAAAAGTTCTATTTTGGCTTCAATTGACCACATGACCTTCTCCCATGTCTCCTCTGGATCATCCAAATGGTCATTGAAGAACTTCAAACGGGCCTGGACATGTGCTGGCGTGAGCAGGTGACCTTGCGTGTACTGCAGGATTTTAATCCATGACAGCATAGTGTGCTACTAAAGGTAATCTTTGAGACTGTGGTCCCAGCTCTCTTCAGGTCATTGACCAGGTCGTCCCATGTAGTTCTGGGCTGATTCCTGACCTTTCTCAGAATCAACCTTACCCCATGATGTGAGATTCTGTATGGAGCACCAGTCCGAGGAAGATTGACAGTCATCTTGTTTTTCTTCCATTTTCTAA
>VIAB01001247.1:57882-76634 GCA_009801035.1 Oophaga pumilio
AGACTCAGTATAGATATACAGCAGACTGCTTCCATACACTGTGCAGACTTGGTAAAGACATACAACAAGCTGCTTCTCTATAGTTCAATGCCTTGTTATAAATATGTAACAGGCTGCCTCTGTATACTACACAGACATCTAAAAATATACAACAGACTGCATCAGTATACTATACAGACCTCTAGATATACAACAGACTGCCTCTATAATCTACACAGACTTATAGATATGTAACAGACTGCCTCTGTAAAGAACACAGACTTACTGCAGATATAACAGACTGCCACCATACATTGCACAGACTTGGCAACAACATACAACAGGCTGTTAACATTGGGGAGCTATTTAGGGGGGAAGGTGGTAGCTGTGATTAATCCCCCGCTACCGTTTCTTTCCCTGCAGCACATGTACATTTCTATATGGAGAATTCTCCAATCAATAGACACTGAAACCATCAGTATATCCACACAGAATGGAGATTTCTGACTGGTTTCCTGGTAGATTTACTTTCTTAAAAAAAATATGAGTTAACAATGAAGTAGACTGTATGCGGCTGAGAAAATGGGCCGGGAGGAAAAAAGGATATTGACCAACATGTGAGTCACTACTATACAAGATGGGGATCTTCTGCGGCATCACGAGGAGGTAGTGGAGGAGCAACACTCACGTCTGTGGGACCACAGATCCTTCTCCAGCTGATCGTATGGCAGGAGTATTGTGTGACGGTGATCAGGTGTCCAAGGATTCACAACACTAATGCCCCTCATCCGGGGTAGGCATAGGAATCCTGGGGCCTCGTAGCAAAGGTACAATTTGGGGTAACCCCATGTGTCCCTGGTTGCCATTAAATAACCTATTGGCTTCTCCTGATCAAGTCACTAGGGCCCAATGGAATTGACAAATGTCCCCCCACAGACTAACCCTTAAGATACCATGGTTGCAGTTCTAAGGGGTTAAACAGCTGTGATCAGAGCTGGCTTCAATCACAGTAATTTCTGACAGTATCTGCTGTGTAACACAGCCGGCACCGACATTGTATTGAGTGGCTTCATGGCATGAACTCGCTCCATAGAAATCCTCCAGAGTAGTGGAAAGGTGCTAGGCGTGGGGCAGTGGTCAAGTAGCCGGGCCCCATAACGGTCACGTGGCCTGCCACCATTGGCGATAATCCGCTGGTCAACATATCAAGACATCAACATGATGTCATCACTTCCTACGCCAGTATGATGGAGTTAAAGGGATTGTCCAAATGTTGGTAAAAGTGTGCCCAAAAAATAAGCTGATCCCAGAGAGTAGCAAGTGTGACAGGGTCACTGGCGCTGTATGTGAGGGGAGTTATGTGTCCCAAAGGTTGTTCTCCTGCGTGATGTGAAACCCATAAGTTTGCCTCCAGCATGATAGGTGCTGAGAGTAAACCAGCAGTTACCAGAGTCTGAGTTTCATGGTGAGTAGATGTAAGAGATCGGCTGGGCGCCTTCTCACCATATCTCCACCTCAAGGGTGTGGTTGGAGGGAGTTAAATGTCCAGCCACTGTTTTTTTTTTCTGGCTGGACTTTTGGGAGGAAGGAAGCCTCCAAACTGAAGCTCCAGTGAGAGCTGCCCTGTGTGTTTGTTCCTGAAGGCCGGAGCCATACTGGGGAGGACTTTTGTATGGACTTTTTATTTTCATTTGTGGCAGAAAGGCTGTTTCGTGTTACTATTTTGGCTTTATGGTTTATGAACCAAAAAAAACCACCCAGAGACTTGAATACAAAGTGTTCCTTTGTCTACCGGGGAAGCAGCTGAGAGACCCAACACAACCATTAAAGAAGGGGGAACCATAGACCCCTCATTATGGTGTCTGTATTGTTCAGCTAGGACATAATGGTCTGGTGTTTAATTTCTACCCCATGTCCTTGAGAGGAAGATACCTGTATGGGGCTGAAGAGGTGGTTGTGGTGTGCCTGGGGGAGACCAGAGGACCCTCCGCACATAGGACACTAGTATTATAAATGCACATGATAAATGGGGGATTGTGTATTGGGTCAAAGAGCATCATGTTATACTTCGGACCATAGGGCAACTTTTTACCCTCTTGTTTGCAATATCTGTGGTTTTTACGGATAGCACTCATACCTTTGAGAGTCCATGGGACCGAAGAACCAGCGCTGAGCCCCCTCTACCCGACAGTCCCTGAGCAGTTACATGGTCTGCTGCTATGTCATATTCAGATGTCTTAGTCCATAGATCAATGCTGATGACTGATCTGGAGAAAACAATAAGCCTCTGGAGTTACTTTAGAGGCTAATGTGAAATATATATATATATATAACAAAAAATAATAAAAAAAAATATTAAAAAATACCCCCAAATCCATGTAAATTTGTGCTCTGTCTTTTTATACTGATACATTCCCCTTTTATCTATTGGCTACAATTGCAACCATTGGAGCCTAGACGCGGAATGTATCAGAAAGGACCGAAGGGGTTAACACAGCCCCGTAACCTGTCACAATGCATCATTGATGGGCGCTTATAATTTTACAGGTTTATAAAATGAATTTGGCGCTTCTGTAAATAACTCATGGATTTGCCATCACGAGAAATATTGCTCAGTAAAGCTACAATCCCGGCCGCTATCTATTTTATTCACATGAACACGGGTCTTGTGATCCATGAATTCTGCTCACAATAAAAGGAGCGCAGCTCCCGGCGAGGGAGAATTACACTTGTATGCTGCAGCCGCCTGATCAATACTACGTCGCGGTATTTTACCTGCTGTATATACAAGAGGCCGTACTGTATGTTTCACGGGTGCTGTCTAATTAGCCTGTCAACGTAACCGGGGCTTCAAAATAATTGCAGAAAATGTTTCCACAGGACTGGGAATGATGCGGCTACACCGGGTCCAGTATGCCCCTGCTCAATGGGGTGAAACCATGGAAGCGGACGGCCAATTATTACATTGTTTGTTGGAAATGATCATCAAAAAAAGCCTTAGAAAAGCAAAATCCTGATTTCTGTCTCTCTGAAGGGTTTTTTTTTTTTATAGAAAAAGTACCACTTTTGCCCGTATTCCTGATTTTTGTCTTACTGAAGGGGGTGTATGAAATAAAAAAAATCTTTTATATATATGTATATATATACACAGTGGGGGAAACGCACACGTACGTGACAGCATGGCAAACACTGGATGTTCACGTGAATGGGGTCCGGGCTCAGGTTCGTGTACTAGGGGTTTGCCCCTCACTAGTAGTGACGTGTTTCTATGATACTTTTCCTCTGATTGTTTCGCTACTGATGTGAAATACTGTCCAAACACTGAACATGTGAACCTACTGGATGTTCCATCGTTTCTGAGTCTCCCCCTAACATAACATTAGGTCATAGCCAACATGCTTTGGTAAAAAATATGGCATAAAAATATGCTCTAATACACGGCTTTTATGGTTTACGGTAATATAATATCATAATTAGAGTGACAGTAATTACCGTCCTCATGTGCCAGCAGAGATAATGACTCTACCTTGGCAAGTACTGTACTATAAAAAAAATCCTGTAAAACAACAAAAAAAAGCAACATGAAGGAAACTGCTCATTAAGCATCAATGTCTCCTAAACCGGTATTTAAAATTAGGCCCACAAAACCCCGCAAATAAAGAGTATTATTTTGGGGGCATTGAGAAACAGTCCATAGTCCTCATTCAATTCAGTGGAAAGAGACCTTTCCCCGGAGATATCCTTTCCTCCAAGAATCAGCCACCGCTGTTGTCCTGTGTGCTAAGTGAGAGGGAAAGCCCCCCATATAGTGTACATAAAGTGTACTGTACATAGAGTGCTAATTATGACCACCATATAGTACAGCATCTGAATGGCGGTGACATTTGGCAAAGAAATACAATTTTTATAGAGTTACCTTTATAACAAGGATAAAAAGAGCGAAAATAAGATACCATATAATGCTTCAAAAAATGCCACCACACCATGCACAAATAATACCAACATACAGTGCCCAATTAATGGTAATATACAGTGCACAAATAATACCAACATACAGCGCACAAATAATATCACAGCGCACAAATAATACCAACATACAGTACACAAATAATATCAACATGCAGTGCACAAATAATACCAACATACAGTGCATAAATAATAGCAACATACAGTGCATAAATAATTATATACAATGCACAAATACCAACATACAGAGCACAAATAACACTAATATACAGTACACAAATAATAACAACATACAGTGCACAAATAATACCAATGTACAGCACACAAATAATACCAACATACAGCGCACAAATAATACCAACATACAGTACACAGATAATATTACAGTGCACAAACAATACCAACAAACAGTACACAAATAATATCAACATACAGCGCACAGATAATATCACAGCACACAAATAATACCAACATACAGTGCATAAATAATAATATACAATGCACAAATACCAACATACAGAGCACAAATAACACTAATATACAGTGCACAAATAATAACATACAGTACACAAATACCAACAAACAGTACACAAATAATACCGACATACAGTACACAAATAATACCAACATACAGTACACAAATAATACCAACATACAGTACACAAATAATACCAACATACAGTGTACAAATAATACCAACAAACAGTACACAAATAATACCAACAAACAGTACACAAATAATACCAACATACAGTACACAAATGATACCAACAATCAGTGCACAAATAATGCCAGCATACAGTACACAAATAATACCAACAAACAGTACACAAATAATACCAACATACAGTACACAAATAATACCAACATACAGTACACAAATAATACCAACAATCAGTGCACAAATAATGCCCGCATACAGTACACAAATAATACCAACATACAGTACACAAATAATACCAACAAACAATACATAAATAATACCAACAAACAGTACGCAAATAATACCAACCTACAGTACACAAATAATACCAACATACACTGCATAAATAATAATATACAGTGCACAAATACCAACATACAGAGCACAAATAACACTAATATACAGAGCACAAATAATACTAACATACAGTGCACAAATAGCAATGTACAGCGCACAAATAATACCAACATACAGTGCACAATACCAACATACAGCACACAAATAATACCAACATACAGTGCACAAATAGTAACGTACAGCGCACAAATAATACCAACATACAGTGCATAAATAATACCAACATACAGTGCATAAATAAATGCACAAATAATGCCAACATATAATAGCCACAGAGCAGCTATAAAGTCATCAAATTGCTGTGTTGTTCAATGTATAACAGGATTTGTGGTGGATGTAAGGTTTAGGCCATGCGTGATACCACCGGCACCCTAACCAATCCAGTAGGGTAGATGGCCTTATCGTGGCATCCACCATAAATCCTATTATCAGACACCTCTCATGCCAAAAATGGAGACCCATGGAAAGCAGTTTATAGGAGATGAAAGGGTCAGGATTCCCACCAAGCACACTTCTATCACATGTTGTATTGAAGCCTGACCGTGTGTATAACGATGGGCGCTGGCTCGCAGCTTTAGAAATGGCTACCACAAACAGGCTTGGCACTAGTCACTCTGTTTACCAGATCCCAGGTGTTGCCCTGACCATAACCCTTTAACCCCTGAACAGGGATTTGGTGTTACATAGGAATCCCAGAGCTGGGGTCATGGTTTTGACTGCTGGTCGGTGGTGCAGGCTGGCAGGAATGGTCTGGTAGCCAGGGAAGAACCAGAAGGGAGAAATGGCACAAAAATATAAGGCAAGAGAATGGTCAATAAACAAGCTGAGGGCAGAAACAGGAACATTCATGGGCTGAACATGTGTGAACCAGGCAAGAAGGACTGTATCTAGCAGCCTCTAATAGGAGTCTGGGCACTTTTGTAGGGTTTGGTGCTGTCCAGTTGGGCAAGTTAGGGAGCTGATTAGTTCAACTGACAACACACACTACCATTCTGCCAAACTGGAAGTCACTACAGGTCCAAGCCGCTCTAGTCAATGGCTGATCAGAGCCCAGAGCTTCTGGTCCAGATGCCTCGCTCATCAACAATGTCGCTAGCAGAATCAATACAGAGGAGCCAGGTAACAGGTACAGATGTTGTCGCAAGAGCATGTTCTTCATAGAGATGGGACCTAATAACACCTGGTCTCATAAGGTCCAGATATGGAGAACATCTACTGAAATTAATAATTGAGCAGATCACTTACTCCCGGAGTTCTCAGGTTGGAATATGTGACAATTTATTGATGAAGTATACTGTAGTTGTTATAGTGGCAATGACAAGTTTGGCAAAAGAAATGTTCAGAAGCGCCCCCCATTGTACAATCTCCACACAGCCAGCAACCAAGCAAGTGGATAAGTCGGTACAAAAAGGACTTTAATAGGGTCCTTTCTCCTGTATAGAGTAAGCTCTTATGGTCACCTGAGTTCTCCCTCCTGTAGAGTGTAAGCTCTTATGGTCAGCGGGGTCCTTTCTCTCCTGTAGAGTGTAAGCTCTTATGGTCAGCGGGGTCCTCTCTCTCTTCTGTAGAGTGTCAGCTCTTTTGATAAGTGGGGTCCTCTCTCTCCTGTAGAGTGTAAGCTCTTATGATCAGTGGGGTCCTCACTCTCTCCTGTAGAGTGTAAGCTCTTATGATCAGTGGGATTCTCTCTCTTCCTCTCTCTCTTTTTGTTCCCTCCTTTGCGCTTTTTCTAAGCAATTCCAAGATTTCCAGTATTGAGATTCGTGCATATTTATTTACTGCAAAATAAATCTTTTGGAAAATTGGTGAAGCCAGAAAATTTGAATATTAAAAGATCCATTAATCTCTAGTATTGTGGTTAAAATAAAAATAATTACATTTTGGGAACACCCCTTTAAAGAAATTCATAGAAAAATAAGAATGTACAATAAGGTATTTGCAGCCCACAACCTCTTCCAGATTATTGTATTGATAAACCTTTGATTTTAGAGGGAAATAGCAAATATTCAGAGGAGAGAAATGGTCTGGTTCTGTTGAAAATAGAAGTTAAAGAAGGAGATGCAGAGGACAAGCTGGAAGCAGTTCTAGTATTTCAACTTTTCCAAATCAATAAGCCCAACCATGAAAGTATAATGAGAGCGGAGACCAGGATTGGTTTGTAATGAAATATCAGATGAGTCCTGCCATGTTTGTTATTGATCCTCGGATTGATAGACAGCAGCGGGAGAGTCGATCGCTGGTAAGCAATCCCGTCTTTGTATTTTCTTCAATCAACTTCATCTGCTGCAGATTATCTGCTACTTAAGAAGGGATGAGCTGAGGTTCCCTGTAATAAACGGCAATATACTATTCATTGTGCCAAAGCCGTGCATGTTCTCATACCATGGAAAGTAGAGTCACAGAAGTCTAGGCGTTTTTTGCTCAACTTAATGGGCACGTCGAAAACAAAGCGGAATCCTTGGACGCTGATACCAGAACGTGAAACAGGTCCCCTAAAATATTTCAGAAAGGACTAACTATGAATTTTTTAGTGATGGCCTCATATGTGCATCATGATCACTCCAGGTAAAGTCGGAGCTATACTGCATTCTGGTACAGATAATCACATACAATGCCCACTGAAACAAGATAACCCACCAAGGGTAAATATACCACAGCCAAATACTTTATCAACAGTGGTGGAAAAGAATTCACTGTTACAACCATCAAATGGTATAAAAATGCAATACTTTATTGAATAATATGTATGTAACTAAGTTACAGCATAATTTACAGAAAGGTGCTAGATACACAGTAAAAACACATGAGAGACGTTAAAATCCATAGGATACATCTCAACCTGTAGCACATTGCCAATAAAGCCTAAGATGTGTAGCAATATATAGTAGATAAACTAACCAGGTAATTTAGCATGTTCCTCAGTGGCCACAATTATATTCCTGTTTTTTATCAATTGCTAGACATTCGTAAAAGATCAAAACCTATGGTAGGAAAAAAATACAGCAAAAGGCTAGCAGGTGGATGATCCTCGGACGTCCCTCTGCCCCGACGCGCGTTTCGCACTGCTTCTTCCCGAAAGTACATATTATCCAATAAAGTATTGCATTTTTATACCATTTGGTGGTTGTAACAGTGAATTCTTTTCCACCACTGTTGATAAAGTATTCTGGTACAGATGTGTCCACTCTTTACCTTACAAATTTTGTAAAGAACCCTTCTTTTTTTACAATACAAGTACAATACAACAAAAACCTCCACAGGCTTCAATGCACATTAGAACCAATGGGTGGCGACAGATAGATACATATACCGTAACCATCTCCTGGCAGAGTATCGCACAATTACAGTTTTGTTTTTCATAAAAGTTGTTCATCTTGTGACACAAACATCTTAGGGGTCAAGACAAATGGAAAGATAAGGAAAGACAGAGTTGCATCGTATCAATGACCTGTCTTGGACCCCTTGTTCTTCTTCATCACTAAATCCCCTGCAGTGAGAAAAATGAATTGGACCAGTAGTTGAGCATGCGCCTCGCTACTCTGCTTTAAGGGAACCTGTCACGTGAAAAAAAACGCTTTAACCTGCAGATATGGGGTTAATCTGCAGGTTAATAGTGTTCTAAACCTGCCCGGCGTCAGCACTTAGAGCCCCACTGCCAGGAGGACATGAACTTATCTAGCCCGGCAGTATTCGGTGTTCAGTCACGGGGGTGGCGCCGGCACAGTTTTAGTCACCGCTTTGTGTATACAGTCATGGGTGTAACCACACCCCCAATACTGACTGACAGCCGACCCTAATGTTGAGTTGCTGTCAGTCAGTGCCGGTGGGGCGGTTACAGCCACCTCTCTCTTTACACAGAACAGTGACTGAACCCGCACTGGAACCACCCAATGACTGAAACCCGAAGGCTACCGGAGGAATGAAGTTTATCAGTCCCGGATGTGTGATGGATTTCCTGGATAGAAAACCTGTACTATTTTGACCAGCGCTACAATACAATGGGAGAAATTTGTGGCTTACCTGTACAATTATTCCAATTTTGCATTTTCCTGCAGCATTTTTCACAACATTAGGTTATGTGCACACGCTGCGTTTTTGCTGCGTTTTTTTTTCGGTGTAGATTTGTCACAAAACCTGAAGGGTTCCTGAGGCCGGCAGAGTGAGCGAGGATCCTGCAGTCTCATGCATACGTTGCTTACTTTTTCCTTGCAGATATGTGGATTTCAATCTGCAGAATGTAAATTCTTTCAGCATTTTTGCTGCAGATTTCACCCAAACTACTGAGTGTGGAAAAATCTGCACCAAAAACACAGGTAAAAAAACGTGGGGTTTTTGCCTCTGTGTTTTTCTTGCCGACAGATGCAAAAATGGTGCAGAAATTTCTACACCAAATACATTGCATGTGCGCATACTCTAAATAGTCTCTCATTGAATGAATAGGACCGCTCACTGGACTCAATGAATAGGACCACCCACTAGACTCAATGAATAGGACCGCCCACTGGACACTTGCAAACACCAAGCATTTCAATGCGTAAACTACAAATTATACTGAATGTCTTCCCATAAAGCTATATATCCTTCCACTCAGCTTCTCCTCCTCTATAACATGTTGTCTACAGATCAGACTGCATGCGCAATGTGAAAGGTTCCCTTTAAAGGTCTTGTCCTCCACCTGGACAACCCCTTCTTAAATGCTATATTCACTAATGTAAAACCTCCCATACCAGCGGTTTCGGCATCGGGTTTCCTGAGACATGCCTGACATTGTTATACATCCCACGTGAGCGCTGCAGCCAATCAGCTCCCGCTAGTGAGCTACTATTTTGTCCTTTCATTCGAATGAACCTCGGATCATCAGTGACCGCTGATTGGCTGTAGGGCTTATATGACATAACAATGTCCCTCAAGCCCCAGTAGACCAGTCGCCAACATTGCTGGAATGCAGCGGGTAGGGGAGGGGAGTATAAGGTATTGTTATTTTACATTGGGGAATAAAGTATGTAAGGAGAGGTTGTCCTAATAGTGAACAACCCCATTAAAGTCATTTTTATAGACAGTCTCCTTTTGTTTTACAATGTCCCTGATCGATCACAGGGTGTCTCCTGGCATTAATCTTCATCTCTCTTTTTGCAGTATGTGTTCAGTTTCTCTGCAGCACCTCCAGTGGAGAAATTAAGTATTACACAATTCTTATTTCAATCAATGGACAATCTGCATAATGCATAAACTTCCTTGGTCCTCCATAAAGAGGGGCTCTTTCTTCAGCCACGCCGAGACCCTCTAATAACTGATACTCGGGTCTCTGTGTACAGTGTGTGCCGCACTACACAGTAAGACGTATTTTTGTATTCCTTTGTCAGCTCACTCTTCTAGAAACTTCTCTTTGGAAGTGTAATTTCCAGTGCTGAATACCAGTACGTCGGCAGTGGCGCAGTGCCGCTGTCTGCCCGTAATCACTGCATCGCTGTGCTCCTATTAGGACTAACAAGGAGAGGCTCCGGTGCCGGCTCCGCTCCTTTCCACGGCTGCGGAGGGATGCTGACACCCGTGACGCTTTACATCTACCTCGCCTTATTGTTAGGGTGTAACGCCGGTGACTACTCCGTCCTGGGATTTATACATTTGGGCTCCAGCATTTTTATGGACATCTACGTATAGGAGATCAGTATTGTGGCTGAACATATGACAACCGCTCGTAAGGATCATTGAATTTTCCATTTCACACTTTCCTACCTCCATTCTGGGCAAAGTAAAGACATAAACTGTCCCAGAACACGAGAAGGAGAATGTAGCGGGTGTATATCAGCAGGTGGCGGGCCGTAAATGGGAACATTACATTTCTGAGGGATCGGTACCATGGACCCAAATCTATGAGGTCGCTGAAAACCCTGATCCGCAGTCCTGATCTATCACCCGCTGATAGTAAGAAACATAGAACTCCTTCACTGAGGGGCTCGACAGCAGTTACAAGGTATATTATATAGCTCAGTACCTCATCTTCTGCAGAATCATATAATACACACCTCAGCTGCTGCAGCACTTCATATTATATACCTCAGCTGCTGCAGAACCACATAATACACACCTCAGCTGCTGCAGAACATCATAATACTCACATCCGCTGCTGAAGAACCTTATAATACACACCTCATCTGCTGCAGAACCACATAATATACACCTCAGCTGCTGCAGAACCTCATAATACACACCTCAGCTGCTGCAGAACCTTATAATACACACCTCAGCTGCTGCAGAATCTCATTTTACACCTCATCTTCTGCAGAATCATATAATACACACAGCAGCTGCTGCAGCACTTCATATTACCTACCTCAGCTGCTGCAGAACCACATAATACACACCTCAGCTGCTGCAGAACATCATAATACTCACATCCGCTGGTGCAGAACATCATAATACACACCTCAACTGCTGCAGCACTTCATATTATATACCTTAGCTGCTGCCAAACCTCATAATACATACCTCAGCTGCTGCAGAACATCATAATACTCACATCCGCTGCTGCAGAACATCATAATACAAGAGTTAAAACAATCTGTTCCTGACATACGCTCTTCTCTTCCCTGCATGTAAATCTGATCTTGTTATCCAAGTGGACATGGTTTCTCATCTCTTTTGTATGAGTGTCTTCATGAGGACCACACCCACTTGGAGAACAAGACCAGATTTCCATACAATGTAAAGGAGGCCATTCTCATTGATGGAGAAAAGTAGGGAAAAAAACAAACAAGAATGACAAATCCAAGAGAACTGGGGCAATTAGACCAGATCAAACATTGACATATTATTGGTAAGTGACAGGTCCTCTTTAAGAAGGTACAAGACCAGGTCCTCCCCTTCCTAAGACATTGAAGCAGAGAGAGCTTGTGCTCCATTACCAGGGCCGTCAGGCTTGTGCAGCCGCTTATCAGGGATGAATGTGTAAAAAAGCGTTTTATCAAATATAGAAGAATATTCGAGTTACAGCAATTCTCCGTCCTCCGGTGCACAACGTGCCTCATTACATACAGCGCTGAATAAAGTGCGCCAATCGTCTGCTGGATCTCTAATTACTATTTATACTTCGTTCTAGAAGGTTAATAATAGAAATGTATCTGCAAAAATTGGATGAAATGTAGTGATGAGCGAACGTGCTCTGATAAGGTGTTATCCGCCATGCTCGGGTGCTAACAAAGTGATTTCGGCATGCTCCAATAATTTGTTTGAGTCCCTGCGGCTGCATGTCTCCTGGATTTTCGACAGCTGCAACACATGCAGGGAGTGTCTAACAAACAGGTAATCCCTGCATGTGTTGCCGTTGTCGAAGAGCAGTGAGACATGCAGCTGCAGGGAATCAAACATATTTTTCGAGCGCACCAAAGACCCGAGCATGCTCAGATAACGCCTTGTCCCAGCACGTTCACTCATCATTAATACCGTTTGGATGTTTTGTAGGAGATCCAATTTTTTTCTTTACGCACCCATAGACTTGGAATGGGCAAATCTCGGAATAAAGTAGTAAATTAAGTGATTTTATTTTCGCTGGCAGTCGGATTGAGATAAAAGTCAGTCCTCTGAAAAGATCTACTAAATAATATGGGTCAGTGTGCTATCCAGTAAAATAAAAAATGGACAGCACGCGTTCTATTTATGCGCTCATCCATGTGAACCCTAAATGACAATCGTGCGGTAGAAATGCACCTTGCATTGGATGGATCGCCGGGTGTATCACCGATGGGGTGTGGAGGTGATTAGATAGTTCTGATTTTGCTACCAGAGATATAGGACGCTCGTCGGTGGAGAGGTATTTGTAGAGCTGGCAGAATATCATATAATGGTCTCAAAATAATAGAATGGTAATTAGTCTGGCATGCTGTAATGCTCCTCCATCAGACATGGATATATGCCAGGAGTTGTGCAAAAATTATTGCTGGCGCCTATCCGGGAACATTTCTTTTGTGTCAATGGATAATTATGTTCCAAGACTCGGCTGTCAGTGCTTGATTTGGCTGCTTGGTTCCTCGTGTCCCGCTTAGGGGTTCAGAGGTGGCAGTTGCATGTGTGGAGCCCAGCTGCGCTCGGATTCACATATCCCAGAAGGGTGCACAAAAGGAATCAACCACTAGAGGTCTCACTATACATACACACACCTTCACCCGTCCCCTAAGACCACCAGAGGGAGCACTAATAGGACTATAAAAGGAGGGTGAAGATAGGAAGTTCAGTCTAGCTGAGACAAGTGAGTAGTGAGTAGTCTGCAGACAGAGCAGTCAGACAGAGTCGAGTCTGCAGAGCAAAGTGGAGTTTGCAGTGAGAGACTCAGTAGCTCAGTTAGAGAGCTAGGAGCGTGCCAACGCTCTGAGAGTGGAAGAAGAGGCAGCCCACCAACTGCCAGTGTGTATAATCGTTTGAGGGCCCGAGTAGGCCGAAGGCAAGAGGAGAGTAGTAAAGGGGCAGAGGAGCCTAATCAGCTTAACCCCGCAAGTATATACCGGACGCCGGATCCGAGCCTAAGGAGATCTCCACGACCCAGTAGGAGACCACCGGAGTACCTGGAGGACTACAGGTCCCAGGAGCACCACAGAGCTGATACGGGCCAGGAGGACGGAGTCCGGCAAGCAGGACGCTGCAAGCAGGGACTGTGTACTTCAAGAAAATGTCCAACCACAAGGTCAGCCAGGTGCAGGACAGAGACTAAGTTAGGCCCAGCTACATGCAGGCCAGGACTTCATTGCAGAGAGGCAAGGAACAAGGAGGCCTTAAACCTACTTAGTGGGAGAATCTGGATGTGCACCCTTCACCCTATCGTGCTCCGGGTTGTACCTGCAACATCTTCAGTAAAGGTACCAAAGAGACTTGTGTGTGTGTGTCCACCTTCTTGTCCCTACCCTGCCAGGTTTCCCTCAGTCCTGCATCCCTACACATCTACCTGCCCTGGAAGGATACAGCCTCACCTGTAGGAGGCCTAACACCTATAGCTGCACAACACCATCCCTTCCAGAGGATCTGCACAGCAGCGCTGGTCCCCCTGACCAGATACTACAGGTGGCGCCACGACTAACTACACAAACATTTATTCCCCTGTAAATATCCCCCTTTTATGGTGAGCGCCCAGGGCCATGGACCGAGCTGTGCTGCCGTGACATCCCCCATAGAAGACAATAGGCTCGGATCCGAGTACCCCACAGCTCTGGGAGGGCGACTCATCTATCTGGCGTCACAAACAGGATTGCGTGCCCTGCAGCAACGGAGTAACTTGTGCCCGTTGCCACCGGGTACTGTGTGCCTTACTAAAAGACTGTGTCTCATATAGTGGTGAAGATTTCCCGCCATTGCCCGCCATTTACAGCGTTACCGCGCGAAAACGAGGAGGCGTACCTGAAAAAGCACACAGAGTCCTGGACATGCCCCCATGCGCTGACGCGGCGGCAGGTCCTGGCAGGGAGCTTCGGTGAACGCTCTGACATCAGAGCGCCGGCGATACAGGTTCTGCAAGCAACTGTGCCCTGCGGAGCTGTGGCCTACAGGAGAAGGTAGGCCATGTTTCACTAGGGGGGGCGCAGAGATATCGCAGCAGCAGGCCGACGGCGCGGCCCAGGCCGACCGCCCCAATAACTTACCCACTGGCGCTGCCGCGCAGACTGGAACCGCTGCCCCCTCACCTGGGCCTGTGGCCCCGATAGTACCGCTGACACTACCATATATGCCCGGAGCAAAGTGGCTTCCCCAGTACAGCGGCAAGCCAGACACCGTGTCTGGGTTCCAGCGGAAAATATGCAGCATACTGGACATGTACTCAATGTCAGAGAAGCAGAAAGCTGCAGTGGTAGTGGGACAATTGACTGGTGCTGCAGAAAGAGAGGTAGAGATAGATGAGCCGCCCTCCCAGAGCCGTGGGGTACTCGGATCCGAGCCTATTGTCTTCTATGGGGGATGTCACGGCAGCACAGCTCAGTCCGTGGCCCTGGGCGCTCACCATAAAAGGGGGTTATTTACAGGGGAATAAATGTTTGTGTAGTTAGTCGTGACGCCACCTGTAGTATCTGGTCAGGGGGACCAGCGCTGCTGTGCAGATCCTCTGGAAGGGATGGTGTTGTGCAGCTATAGGTGTTAGGCCTCCTACAGGTGAGGCTGTATCCTTCCAGGGCAGGTAGATGTGTAGGGATGCAGGACTGAGGGAAACCCGGCAGGGTAGGGACAAGAAGGTGGACACACACACACAAGTTTCTTTGGTACCTTTACTGAAGATGTTGCAGGTACAACCCGGAGCACGATAGGGTGAAGGGTGCACATCCAGATTCTCCCACTAAGTAGGTTTAAGGCCTCCTTGTTCCTTGCCTCTCTGCAATGAAGTCCTGGCCTACATGTAGCTGGGCCTAACTTAGTCTCTGTCCTGCACCTGGCTGACCTTGTGGTTGGACCTTTTCTTGTAGTACACAGTCCCTGCTTGCAGTGTCCTGCTTGCCGGACTCCGTCCTCCTGGCCCGGTTACATATCAGCTCTGTGGTGCTCCTGGGACCTGTAGTCCTCCGGTGGTCTCCTACTAGGTCGTGGAGATCCCCTTAGGCTTGGATCCGGCGTCCGGTATATACTTGCTGGGTTAAGCTGATTAGGCTCCTCTACCCCTTTACTACTCTCCTCTTGCCTTCGGCCTACTCGGGCCCTCACACGATTATACACACTGGCAGTTGGTGGGCTGCCTCTTCTGCCGCTCTCAGAGCGTCAGCAGGCTCCTAGCTCTCTAACTGAGCTATTGAGTCTCTCACTGCAAACTCTACTCTACTCTGCAGACTCGACTCTGTCTGACTGCTCTCTCTGCAGACTACTCACTACTCTCTTGTCTCAGCTAGACTGAACTGAACTTCCTACCTTCACCCTCCTTTTATAGTCCTATTAGAGCTCCCTCTGGTGGTCTTAGGGGACGTGTGAAGGTGTGTGTATGTATAGTGAGACCTCTAGTGGTTGATTTCTTTTGTGCACCCTTCTGGGATATGTGAATCTGAGCGCAGCTGGGCTCCACACATGCAGAGCCAGTTGACCACGGAGGACTAAAAGCTTCACTGCCATGTAAAAAGACCCCACAATTGTGGAAAGTGGAGGCCTGTTACCGATTTTACATTGTGGCCATGTAGCTTTAATTTACCCCTCCAGTTGCCAAGTGTTACCATTATATAGCGCCTGTCATTTACTGATAAACGAGTCCAATAAATGGGTGCAATGTGAGGACCGCCGTGCCCGTCACACTGGGCTTGGACAATTGGTGTGATTGGCAGCTCTGGGTTATACATCCCGCGTCCTGCTCAGTTGGGTGACTGGCGTGGGTTGCCGACAAATAAAGATCTTCATCAAAGAGGAGTTTTGCATCGGTGACTATTGTTTTGTCAACTTTTTGGTGTTTCATCACTTTTTATATTAAAAATAAGGGGTGCTTATGGACGTCCCTTCACCGGACGACCATACCCGGACTTCCCCACCCGGGGGACGAGCACCCAGTGTCACCTATCCGGATTTCTTCACACAGTGGGACCCATACCACTTTTTGCTAAAAGGAATCTCCATGTTAGTAATATATACAAAGACTGACATCTCTTGAAAATGGCTTCCTAACCGAAACGTTGAGAATTTGTGTCTGCATCTTCTGAGTTTACCTTATCAAAAGGATAATAAACTTCAAAAATATATTTTTGAGTGCCGGAGTTCTTTATCTTATCATCACTTTTTTATTCACCAAATTCATCTTTCCATTTTCGCCTTTTTTGAAGTCTTGATTTGGGTTCACGTTTTGGATTTTCTTTTCTCTGTTCATCACTGTGGGCAAAGTTTGAAGTTTACAGATTTTTTTCATCATTTGCTTTGATTTTTTTATCAAAAAGTTGCAAAATTTGTCATAAATTTATTCTTGTCCCCCTTCTGGAGTGATTTTATTTACAGCCTATTTTTTTTAAACAATTTTTGTGAAAATTGACAGTTTCGGATCAAAATTGGCAATGCAATAAGTAAATGGGGGCCGTGAAAAGAATCGGATGTTTTCTTCCTAAATGTAAACATGTTGTATGAATCGGTGCATGCTGAGGGTTGTAGTGCCGCGAGAGATGGAAAGTCGGAAGAGCCGTATTTTAGAGGAAATTGTGTGGACTTTATAGGAAGAAACATTCTATCAGTCAGTGCTGAGACTTAACTGTTTAATATTAATGCAACATTTCCCGTCACTCTTGTTTCTGAGCAGTATCAGTGCTAATCTGACCTGAAAGATAATTGTTTATTAAGTGCATATGACCCGCGAGACCCCCGAGCTCCCTGCTAATATTAAAGTTGGAACATAATGACTTCAATATACTATTTGGTGAGTTTCTGCGGCTCCTGAATGTTAAACAATGCATTAGCGCTGACATCGAAAATTGAGATTCTTAAATGGTTTTAGTGTTTATTCAGTGTTTTCAAATATGAAAATTTGGACCCGATATTCTATCAGGAAGAGAAAATATCAAGGGGGGGAGAACATATAAAATCTACAAGTCACGGCAAATGTATCACATTTATTTTAGAAATGTTTAACGTTGAGAAAGTGTAAAGGAAGCCGATAATATTCATCAACACAGCGTAAACTTTACCGATGTGCCCAAGGAAAGTCCTGGCATCAAGCATTTAAGTTTAGGATCTGTGTATAGCCCTGCGGGGTCTGTGTACCTGAACCCTAAGGGCTCATTCAAACATCTACACAAATTTTTGCTGCCAACTTTTGTTTTTCTTTCAAGTTTCAATTACAAAGTATTGACAGAAGCCACCTGATGAATGGCCAGGTCACTTTTTTTTGAGCCGCTTCATGACTTTCGAAGCCTGAAGTGGTTAAAGTAGGTAAGAAAAGACAGATCCCGTGCACGGCAAATCGTTTTAACATTACATATATTCTTTTTTATAGCGATTTTTAGTGTTTTTCAGGCCGATTCCAGGTACAATCCACTTAAAAAAGACATTGTGTGTACACATTCTAAGCGTGGAGTCCATTGCTCGGAACAATGCAAAATCTGTGATCGAACCCATCAATAACAAAGCAAAATGATCTTTCTGGCCCATTTGGTTCTCACGTTGTGTTCTCATTGGTTTTCAACAGATAGTACTTAAAAAAAACCTCTGCTGCACCTGAATATTTTCCTAGGCAGATTTGGGGTAGGAGTTGTAGATGTTCACTTCCTTACCTTTCTTCAACAAATCCAAAAATAATTATTGGGAAACTCTGTCAAAAGATGATTCTGCAATGTGTTTCTATATGTGAACGTCTAGTGTTTCCAAAATATATAACTTTGTATAGTGCAAAATTGCAGTCCTTAAATATAGATTTATATCTTGCAAAACTACAACTTCTGGGTTGTTCTTGCAAGCAGCACATTTACATTATAGTTTTACACAAGCTGGAAAGGTATTAAAGGGAATCTGTCAGCAGGTTTTTCTATAGAATCTGAGAAAAGCATGATGTAGGAGCAGAGAGCCTGTTTCCAGCGATGTGTCACTTACTGGGCTGCTTAGTGAAGTTTTGACAGAATCTCTGTTTTCTCTGCTGTAGATGTTGCAGTGTTCCGAATGCTGAGCTCTGTGTGACGCCGCCCACACCACTGATTGGCAGCTTCCGGTGGACATTGTCAGCAAGCTGCCAATCAGTGGAGGAGGCGGAGTTACACAGGTTAGCTGGACTGCCCTGCAAGACACATGTAGTCCAGTAGTGATAATCCGCTGCTGATAAAAC
>VIAB01001248.1:5241-19269 GCA_009801035.1 Oophaga pumilio
AATGGGGTGCCCTGTGGGGGTGCTGGAGGAATCGGGTGTCATGTGGGGGCCGCTGGGTGAATGGGGTGCCCTGTGGGGGCACTGGGTCAGGGGCCATCTGCAATGAGACTAGTCCTAATTAGAGCGGGGTACATTGCCCTGCTGCCATCCATGGCTGTGCTGGTTAACCCTTCTCCTGCCTACAGCTGGCATACATTACATAGGGTTTATGGTACTGATCCTAGCCTTAGTGTCGGGTCAATACTGTTGTAGGTGTGAGATCCATTCTGTCAGTAACTGGAATCCTGTCAGTTTATAGGGTCCTCGTACCAATGGGTAAGGGGACATTATACAGCCAGGCTTCGGGGGACGGGTGATCCATCATTACATTGCTATCGATTACAGTGTAACATCGCTTGTCTGTCGCCTCGCTGTAATTATGGGGATCGGGTCCCTATCTGTGGCGTTGCTAAGGATCCTGCATGTAATAAGGAAACTATAATAACCGGGGGAGAACATCTACTACTGCAAAGGTTGGGCATGAAATGCAGTATTCCTACAAAATGCCATTATGTTCCAGATCCATATCACATGTGACAGGCTGGGAATGAATGAGAATGGATCTAGGTGTGTACAGCGTGCTAGACGATCTTACAGCGTACGCAGTTGCTTCATTTTGCATCGTGAAATCTTGTCATGAATTAAAAATAGAATTTGGCTTCAGGTGTTAATGGTTAATTATTGGGTATTGGTATCAGGGCTCCGGCTGGTTTCCGGCTGTCTGAGATTTTACTATGGATTCATGTGATATTAGGTGATGCGAAACAAAGCGGCAAAAATGCTAAATATCTGAATGTATCACAATGTTGTTTGTGTAATCTGATTAGCCGCGGCACTCGCTTGTAAAGGACGTCTGCTAACGTTATTGTGTCCGCCATGTAAAGCCCAGACGTACAGACGGTTCTTATTCAATAGACACATTGTCAGTTGTAAAGATTGGAAATGCCGCCCCTGGAAGCCGGACGAGAAGTGATGGCGGCATGTTTTATTGTAAGGGAAGCTCAGCCATTTGTACCCACTACAACTCGCTGAGCCTTACAGATCACAATGCATCCGAATATCTGCTGCTAGTCTGTACCGGGGAGGGGAGGAACATGGGGACCAAATGCCCAATAATCAGCAGAAACTGCTGGAAAAGGCCGCCTCTAGCTCGTTCTCCAGATTGACGCACAGCATTTTGTTGCTTTCTTTTTTGTCGTGTTTTCTGCTTTTTTTTTTTTTAATTTATTTTTTTAAAGACACCACTGCCAGACGTTAGTTACATTGTGCAGTCAGAGCCATTTTTCATATGCAGTAGGTTCTAGGAATGGCATTTTTAGCATTTTTTGCAAGGACTCTACAGGACTCCAAAAAGAAGATGCATGTTTGAAATATTAAAAAATGGGGAAAAAAAAGCATGAAAGTGCTGTAGTAGCTCAAAGCAGTTTAAGATGCTGGAATAATAATCTGCATAAAATTTCCCATACATTCTGACATGTTTTAGGGCCGAGTCAGACATTTATTGGTGGGAATCTCCGTTTGCTGCTATTAATTTTGGGCTCACTTTGGCCGGTCTCTAGTGGGCCATTAGATTGCAAAATGGTATCTACATTGTAGCCCTCAGGCCGTTTCAAAACATTAGAGTTAACGTTCCCTTTAGGGCATGTTGGGAGTTGCAGTTTTCTCTACATTACTGTCAATGGTCCGCCTTTGTTTTTCCATAGAGATGCCTAGAATGGCAATAGACCTACACTGCTAGTCAGAATGTCAGCTAAGGACACATTTAAAGGAAATGTCACCATCTAAAAGGTGGGCAGTTTTTTTTTTTTTTTTTTTTTTCATCTGCTCCCTTGAGGAATCGATTTTATTTATTTAGTTTTTTATTTTTATTTTTTGACTCAAACATTAGGTTCCAGAGATACTTTTTTTTTTTTTTGTGCTATTTTTTTTTTAGTCTTCATTAAGGGGGCGTGATTAATAATGCAGCGCACCTTAAAGACACGCCCCCAGAGAATCCTGTGATCCACGCGCCATTGTCTATAAGGCTCCATTCCCACAATGAGCTTTTGGCAGTGTCAAAAACGCAGCGTCTTACAGTTCCAGCGGGTGGAGGGGATTTATAGAAATCTCCTGCCCACTGTGCTTTATTTTACTCCTCATAAACTGACCTGCTGTGCATGTTTGAAATCCGCAGCATGTTAATTTCTCTTGAGGGAATGCTGCGTTTCCTATGCAGAATTTCCCCATAGACTTGTACTAGATGCAGAAAATCTGCAGGAAAAAAGACGAGGTTTTCTATTGTGTTGCCATGGCTGAAAAGAATAAAAAGTGCATGTAATTTGCACTTAAGTATATCAATAAAAATTTTGGCAAAACCAAATACCAAGAAATTTAAACAAAGCTGTTTTATTTAAAGCGCGAGACACCAAAAAGAGTAAAAAATAATCGGTGTAACAATTGCAATGAAAAACCGCACGTAACCTAATTAAAATAGGTGCTGTAATTCTGCAAGGTCGCAAATTCAATTAAAGCTGATTGTGGGAACGTAGCCTAGGTCAGCAATAAATAATGGGCCCAGTTCTCTGGAACCATAAAGCAGATTTAAAAAAAAATAATAAAAAAAATGGAAAACTCAAAGGATTAAAATAAGAGCAAAAACTGGTCACTGTTGACCTGGGGACAAGTCCTACTTAAGAGATCTCTTGTAGAAAGAGTCAGACGCTTGGGAACATACCAGATTCTGCTATGAATCCCTAGCAAGTCCACCATGAGGGTCTGTGCTTTTTCTGCCCAGAAGACATTTTGTAATTTACAATACAAGACGCTGAGAAAGCTCAAAAGATGACCAGACATTTCTTGGGAGCATTTTGCCTTTCCTTTTTTTTTTTTTTTTCTCTAGCAGTTTCTTATAATTGTTCAATGGAGTGAAAAAAAAAAAAGACCAGAAATTGATAGTAAAAAAGATGGCAGCATGGAGGAAAAAAAGGCGTCTGCCCAAATAGTTGGAAAAAACATTCCGAAAATGATGGATCAAAAACGCAAAAGACGCTTCAGAAAGAAAAGCGCCAGAGTTTCCTGAAGCTTCTTCTGCTTGAAAAACTTGGTGCGTTCACCACAAAGGGTTAAAGTCCATGGTGAAATTCCACACCCAACGGCATCCGAGGTTTTGTGCCGCAGCTTTGCCTATCCTCATCATGCTCGGAACTCCGCTTTGATTTTTTTTCTTATGACTTTTTTTTTAAATCCCAATTCAGATACGTTGTACTGAAAATAGCCTGAGGCTTTGGTGCTGAATCCACCGAAAATCCGTGACAAATCATATCATGTGTTCAGTAATTCTGGTCCATTCTTAGGGACACATAAATGCACTTCATGGTCAAAATCTATCCATTGTATAACTGATGCAAACAGATTATTATGGGATATAAATAAATAAGAATAATTTCTTTTGACTTCTCATCATCTTAGGTTCATGTGGTTCTTTATACCTCCATTTTAATCTGTTTTACATAATCTGCTAATCTGGTTGAGAAGACTGTAAGTCCTATAATTTTATACCAGGTTATGTCTCTAACCTTATGGGTCCAGGTTACTGCCTCATTTACAATACCCTGGTGTATAATGGTGCATGTATATACCATGGCTTATTTATTGCATTGTGCAGCGTTCTGCACTAGCGCTTCATTGTATGCCATCAGCGGTTGCTGGGCACAGGTATAAGCCTTGAGGTCAGTCTGGCGTGAGGAGTGTTAATTGCAGGTTGGCGCAGTACTGAGACCATCATTACATGATCTCCGTGGAATAGACGTGAACATCACATTTATAATCTGTGTCAAATGCCAGGAGCTGGGAAGTAAGGAAGCCCTGCAACAAACAGGAACTGGAAAGTGTGTCACATAATAATGCTTTCATTTGTCTTTGACCCACTGTGTTCAGTTATCTGTGTGCCAAACGTTCATTTATGGATTTGTTGTTGATTAGTTGATTAAGTTGATCGCAGCATGCACTAGTTTCTTACATAAATTGGATGAGACTCAGATCCAAGTCTATGGGTACAAAAAAAAATGTCATATGGAGCCACAGTATAGCATTTGATTTTTACTTATACATTGCAATTCTATAACATAAGGAACTGTAAATGATTAATAGCTGCTGCTATAAAAGAAATGGATTGCACACGGATGACAAGTGAGAAAAAAACCTCCCACTGCTCAGGATTATTAATATATAATATTTACAGTTGTGTGAAAGTGTTTGCCCCCTTACTGATTTCCTCTTCTTTTGCATGTTTGTCACACTTATGTTTCAGATCACCAAACAAATTTAAATATTAGGCAGAAGATAACACAAGTAAACACAAAACGCAGTTTTTAAATGAAGGTCTTTGTTATTAAGGGAAAAAGAAATCCAAACCTACAGGGCCCTGTGTGAAAAAGAGATTGCTCCTTAAACCTAATAACTAGTTGGGCCACCTTTAGCTGCAATCAAACATTTGAGATAACTGGCAATGAGTGTTTACAGGGAATCTGTCACCTTTTTTTTTTTTCCCTATGAGATGCGGCCACCGCCATTAGGGGCTTATCTACAGCATTCTGTAATGCTGTAGATAAGCCCCCGATGTAAACTGAAAGATAAGAAAAACGATTTATATAATACTCACCCGGGAGGCAGTGCGGTTAGGGTCCGATGGGTGTCGTGGTCCGGGTCCGGTGCCTCCCATCTTCTAGCGATGACGTCCTCTTCCTTGCTTCTGTCGTGGCTCCTGCACAGGCGTACTGATCTGCCCTGTTGAGGGCAGAGTAAAGTACTGCAGTGGTCAGGCGCTGGGCCTCTCTGACCTTTCCAGGCGCCTGTGCACTGCAGTACTCTGCTCTGCCCTCAACAGGGCAGATCAGTATGCCTGTGCAGGAGCCGCGGCAGAAGCAAGGAAGAGGACGTCATCGCTAGAAGATGGGAGGCACCGGACCGCGACACACATCGGACACGGACCGTATCCGACCACCTCCTTGGTGAGTGTAATATAACTCGTTTTTCTTATCTTTCAGGTTACATTGGGGGCTTATCTATAGCATTACAGAATGCTGTAGATGAGCCCCTAATGGCGGTGGCCGCATCTCATGGGGGAACAAATAGGTGACAGATTCTCTTTAACAATGCTCTGGAGGAGTTTTGGCCTACTGTTCTTTAAACAATTGTTGTAACCCAGCCACATTGGAGGGTTTCCAAGCATGAACTGCCTTTTTAAGGTCATGTCACAGCATCTAAATCTGATTTAAGGTCAGGACTTTGACTAGGTCACTCCAAAGTCGCAATTTTGTTTTTCTTAAGCCATTCAAAGGTCAACTTGCTGGTGTGTTCTGGATCATTGTACTGCTTCATAACCCAAGAGCGCTTCAGCTTGAGGTCACGAATAGATGGTCTGACATTCTCCTTCAGGATTATTTGGTAGACAGCGGAATTCATGGTTCCATTCACCACAGCAAGTCTTCCAATTCCTGAAGCAGAAAAACAGCCCCATACTATCACGCTACCACCACCGTATTGTACTCTTGGTATGATGTTCCGTTTCTGAAATGCTGTTTTACTTCTATGCCAGATGTAATGTGACATACATCTTACAAAAAGTTCAACTTTTGTCTTGTTAGTCCACAGAGTATTCTTCCAAAAGTCTTCAGGATCATCAAGATGTTTTCTGGCAAAACTGAGACGAGCCTTTATGTTCTTATTGCTCAGCAGTGATTTTCATCTTGGAACTCTGCCATGCAGGCCATTTTTACCCAGTCTCTTTCTTAAGGTGGAGTCATGAACACTGATCTTAACTGAGGCACATGAGGCCTGCAGTTCCTTGGAGGTTGATGTTGGGTATTTTGTGACCTCTTGAATGAGTTGTTGGTGCGCTCTTGGGGTAATTTTGGTCATCTGGCCTCTCCTGGGAAAATTCACTTTTGTTCCATGTTTTTGCCATTTGTGGATAATGGCTCTCACTGTGGTTCACTGGCGTCCCAAACCTTTAGAAATGGCTTAATAACCTTTTCCAGACTTATAGATCCCAATTACTTTTTCTCATTTGTTCCAGAATTTCTTTGCATAGTGGCACAATGTCTAGCTTTTGAGGATCTTTTGGTCTACTCCACTTTGTCAGGCAGGTCCTGTTTAAGTGATTGAGAACAGGTATGGCAGTAACCAGGCCTGGGTGTGGCTAGGGAATTTGGACTCCGCTTCCCAAAGATGTGATAAACCACAGTTAATTTATGTTTTACGGGGGGGCCCGCACAGGCCCCTGTAGGTTTGGGTTTCTTTTCACTAAATAATAAAGACCTTCATTTTAAAACTGCATTTTGTGTTTACTTGTGTTATCTTTGTCTAACATTTAAATTTGTTTGAAACATTTTAGTCTGAAAAACATGCAAAAGAATAGGAAATCAGGAAAGGGGAAAACAGTTTTTCACACAACTGTATATACCCTTACTTTGAAAGCTTTATACCCCTTAACATTCTCTTCAACAGTTTCATCGGGTCGCTTTTTTTTTTTTTACTTTATTCTGCGGTCAAACTAGTCTCAAACCTTCTAAATAGGGTTGAGATCTGGTGATTGTGGAGTCCATGTAATCTGACACAGAACTGAATTCCTCTCCTATACCTGATTTATCAATCAGATGAGCTGCTTCTTCTAACATGAATTCAGAGATTTACAGAAATATTGGCCCATTTTGACCCTGCTTAGAGATTTCGGATTTTGGAAATGTGGCACAACATAAAAAAAAATTGTCAGATTCCCAGGCACATATCAATATTAAAATGCTGGTTACAATGGTTGTGGTCTCCTGTGTGTCTGGCGACCATACTTCAAGAGGAGAATATCTTTGCACGTATAAATTATGATGGAGGATGTCACATACCGTAATTTTCATTCAGATTTTTACCATTAAAAAAATCATCCTTGTATATTGAGAGGCGCATGGAGGTACAGGAAAGTCTCGTGCATCTCTATGGCAGCTCTATCATGCCTTGTGCATGAGCCCCGTATTATATGTGCTGACACTAGAACATTGAAACATAAGAGCGGGTGATGGGTACGAGTAGTGGGGTCAGGCCTCTGGCCTATTGTGCCGATTTATTCAGTCTGGGTGGATAAGACAAGGAAGGAAAGTAATCCCCTCCTACTTGTGATGGATGTGCTACTTTTAGATGAAGCAACACTGTATCCACTTGTTTCATCATCAGGAATTCTTCCAACACAATGACTGTGAACATCATAAGTCGTAAAAGGTTCATGTTTTCATACAAACATTACAGGCGTTTAATATCTCAATGGACGGTGGCTTCAGCTTGAGATGCTCCTCTATCGATTGAGGATCTATGGAGAAGCTGACATTTTCACTCATTTACAAGACAAGTCTATTGATTTCAATGTGAATGATGTAGACGATTATTACCCTATGGTGACACTGCGGAAACTTAAAGAGAACCTGTCGCCATGAAGATGCAGTCCAGTCTGCAGGCACCATGTTATCGATTGGGGGAGCTGAGCAGATTGATATAAAGCTTTGAGAAAATAGATTCAAAATAATCCATGTTTTAATGATTAATCCTCTGCTCTTTCTGGCATTTCTGGTCCAATCAGTGACTGATGGCTAGCTCTGTAGTCACACTTTTATACAAAGAAAGCTGTCAGTCAGTGATGGGTCCGTCCACCGGACAAAAAATCCCGGAAAGTGCAGAGGATTAAAACACCGGCCGTAGTGAATCTTTGCTGACAATTTATACGGTAAATCTGCTCAGCTCCTCCTACTCCAAGACTGGAATGTAATTTCATGGTGACAGGTTCCCTACTTCCTCCATAGATTTCAACTGGTCCCTGGGAATACCCACTGATCAGTTTGTCATCAGGAGATACTTCTACCCCATTTAAAGAGGATCTGTCGACGTTCCTAACATGTCTGATATCGGAGACAATAGTATTCCCAATCAAATAACAATTTTCTCGTAAATTTGCTTTGTCTGTTACCATCCCCTACAAATTGACAAAGGTGTTGCCATTACTTACACCATATCAGTTGGTTGTTAAAGCTTTTGCTAATGGCAGCCTTAAGACACTGCTACACTTAGCGATCGCACTAGCGATCACGACAACGACTTAACTTGGCGAGATCGCTAGTGCGATCGCTATGTGATCGCTAGTTAGATTCCAAACACAACTCATCAGCGATCTGTGATTCCAAACACATCTCATCAGCGATCTGTATAATGACCTCTGCGGTCATTGGGAAAACCTAGTCCCACCTGCGACGCTGGTGAAGTCGTTCATAAAGGGTGTCACACTCAGCGATTCAGGCTCACCAGTGGGACACCAACGACCAAAAAACGGCTCAGAACGTTCATAAGCGATCAGCGACATCTCAGCAGGGGCCACATCGCTGCTACATGTCACACACAGCTAAGTCGCTAACGAGATCGCTACTGCGTCATAAATGGTGACGCAGTAGCGATCTCGTTAGCGATCTCGCTTGCGATCTCGCTTAGTGTGGCATACCCTTTAGAGTTTAGCAGGCACTTGGTGCAAATCTCATACTAGGACTTTGATGTCCAAGCAACCAGAGCTGAACTATGATCATGGAGGATACTTGCCTTGTCTGTCATGAGGCCCACGTCTTCCTTGCTGACAGACTCTACATGCTTCTTAGAAGCTTTGAGTTCTCGACATTTTAAACCAATGCTATTGACTATCTGTCCAAAGGTTGATTCATTGACCTATATAAACGTCACATATATGTGTGGATAAATTCTTCTCATTTTGGTCAGCATAAGAAGCTTTTAGCAGCCATTTGCGGCTAGTAATGAGGAAAAGTGACGGGTTTTCCTATAGCGGCCAGTAATCGTGTGTGCAGTCTACCGTACGGCCATGGCTACAGGGTGGATTAGGTCACACACTCAAGGATCGCTCTGTGCCACTGTCACATCTTGATATAAAGCAAGAAAATGGGATTGCAATGGGACCACAGCAAGAAAGGCTAAAAAAAATCCAACTGGTTCCTTTACTTGTTGCAGTGTAACCTTATTTACCTGCATTATGCGTCGTTTTATCCGCGCCAGATCAATGTGTGGCCGTAAGATGTGTGTTGCTGACCAAGTCGCCATATTGCACCAGCCTTATTTAAAAAAAAAAAATATGAATCTCTAATCGCTACTTCTCTGTATAGATCTCCGTTTATGGCTTTATTAGCAAAGTCCTAACTTTTTGACGTCCTTCTCTTTGCACAATGCAAAATAAAGTTCCTGGTAATCTGTATTATATTTTTCAGCGTTCGCCACACTCGAGAGGATGGTTTTATCCATTAGCACTTTGTCTCCGATAGTGGCACAGCAGTGACCATGAACATCCTAATAATATTTTGTAGATAATTAGTGAGCCTTGGAAAATGTTTTTTGCCTTTAGCTAGATCTTGAATAATGTAATTTTTTTCTTCGGGAAAATAAAGAAGCGTGTTTTAACAAAAGGTACAGCTTGACTTGTTTTTCATTTCCTGAAAACGACACCTAACAGGATTTTAATTAACCAAACCTCATTAAGCACCAAAATTCAATATATACAAAGCCAGCTTACAAAGAAAGTGTCACCATTTCCAATTCTAAACCTGTAGCAGAAGAAAACATGGCAGATTGTTGATGCAATAGGGTTTGTTCACATTTTGCTTTAATGGCCCAATTCAGTGGATTTACTGTGGGTAAGACTAAAAATACGGGGCCAAATAGGACAATGTAGAAGACGGAAACCAAACAGACCAAAATAATCAATGGGGTCTGTCTTCCATTATTTAACGGTTTGTGCAACCGTAGGCTCCCAGTCTGCAGTCACACAGAGTCTGAGCCTCACTGCGCACGGTGAGGATTCTTCGGTGCTGGGGGTGGTGGGCACGTGACTACATGTTTGTGATTTGCATATATGCAGTTATGTGCCGACTTGAAATGTGTGGCCTCGCTCAATGAAGGTGTATTGAGCGAGACCAGGCACATATTTTCGCGTACTTTCGGTCACATGACCACCTGCTCCCGTCACTAAATAATCCTCACAGCATGCGATGTCCTCGCGCTGAGGATTCACAAGAATACAGTACTATGGAGTGACTGCAGACTTGTACCCCAAGCTCGAACAACGCTTTCAAGTATATTGAGGAATTGATGTACATGAGGCTCCTCGAACATGGTAAGCATAAATTCAACTCTAGCTCAGTATATGGGACCAGGCCCTTTAAGACTCCTAATGTATACACTTGCACTTTTGGGAACTTGTCTGTATCAAGAATGGTCACAGAGCCTTGGCTGTAGAGTCGGTGCTGGTAGTGGTGGGTAGTCCTGACCAGACGTTGAATTCTTGTAGTAAATTGTAAATCGGCAGATATGGCCCATTTCAAGCACTCAAACATTAGATCTGCAGAGCACTGAGGATAACCACTGTCAGTAAAACACTTAGTCAAATGGTCGTCTTAAATCCTCTACGTTTCGAGAAGTGTCTCACTGTGGTTTCTGGTCTATAAAATATTTTGTATTGTCATATCTAAGGGAACTACAACTAACAAAGCTGCAGATATTGGTGTCCGTCCCAGCAGCATCGCTTCCATCTTGTGCTTGACACACAAGTTTCCAGTGACGGCTTTTGCCCAGCGCTGTGTGTATGTAGGGGCTTGCTGACTGGCTCGTTTATTAGCCAAGCCATCCCCCTTCGCGCACAGTACAGATGGCCAGCCCAACAAAGGAAACTCAGTACTGAAGCCAGACGTGGAGTAGCTAAAAAGTCCTATACATGTATATACATTATACACATCATACGCATTACACACACAATGCACACATACACATATTAGCCAAACATATAGTTATACACAGTACATATACTTACATCTGCAGATCTCGTAAAAAATGGTTCAATTTTATAATTAGGCAGAGCCTAAACGCTGAAAATTGTTATACATGTATAATATTGTACATTTGCTTGCATCATTGTTAAATCCTTTTGTTGTAAATACGTTAAGTACTCCTGGATTTCCTTATTTTTTTTACTAATTGAGAAGTTAATTTGCAAAGAACAGGTTTGGGAACAGGATTTGGTTGCATTAGTAGGACAGATTAGTTATGATATCGCAATGCGATGATTTTGCAACCCATTTTCCTTAAAGCAGTATCTCTTCCAATGCACACCTATCCCAACATAGTAGTTAACAGGGAAACATGAACATGAATCCACTGACCCAAAAATATATTTTTTTCCATTAGTCTGTGATATGAGGTGGATCCTGTAGTTCGGCTGTTGTCCTATGGGTTGTTTTTCCATACGTATGGCTATTAGGTGGCATCACTTGTGTCACTTGTGAGCTAATCATGGAAAAGTGGCAGATGAGATTATCAGAAGGATTTGAGTAGCTCGGGCTATGTAATTACAGTTATACAATAATATTATATACCATGACCATATGATATACTGTGACTCTAATGTCAAAGCCTTAATAGGTCCGGACAAGAGACACGTCTTATAAAATGACTAGTGTGTAAAGAAGTAACCATTTACGGTAATAAAACTTTGGGCTTTTAAGAGAATGTTCTTTTCTGAATATAGAAACAAGTCAGCTGCATATTGCCATAAGCAGACACAACAACAGAAGGCTTTGTACTTTGGGACTAGCACCACATTGTTCATTCATGATCGAACTGCTGGCCCCTGTCTGCGGGATGTGACTCTATGAAAGTGTATGGAGTAAAGTTTCTCCTGAAGGAGACCGCCAAGAGGGCGTAGGGAGGCTTTTATTGGCCAGGCGATGCTCCATTGGAAGTAAAATATCTAAATAACCTCTTGCTTCTCCATATGATAGGGGCTATCTTCCTGAATGCTGGTGGTCTAGTGCTGGAACCCACACCGATCCTGAGAACTGGGGTTCAGTTAATGGAGCCTTCATCGCTCATGAGCACTGCTGCTCTATTCATTCTTTTGGGGTTGCCCGATCTAAAACGACAAATCTGCAGTCACTCTATGCAACTGCAGACTTGTGAATCCTTGCATTGCGTGCACTGCGCGCTGTGAGGTTTCTCTGGCGTCAGCGGTGGCAAAGGCGGTGACGTGATCACACTTATGTGATATGCATGCTCCCGGCCGGAATCCGACTACACTGTTTCGGTGCACTCTACTCAGGTGTACTGCACAAGGTCGGAAACAGTCTAGAAGTGTATTGGAGGTGTAATGCAAGGGTATTGTGCAAGGCTGGAAACTCTCTGGCCTGGAGTAGTGCATGCGATGTAAGGATGCACAAGTCTGCAGTTACATAGACTGACTGCAGACTTGTAGCTTAATATCGGACAACCCCTGTAATCTGGCCTGTGGCGATAGACAAGCAGTATACTCAGCTGGCCTTCAGCACACCCATAAGTATGGATGGAGCAGCAGTTGTATGATCAACCTCAGCTCTGTTCACATGTGGCTCTTTCAGAACGGCGGTCCTCGAGACCGGTGGGGGTCCTAGCATTTATACCCCTAGCGATCAGGAGGTTATAACTTCCAATCTTGAGAATTCCCTTTTAAAGGTTGGCAATGCAAAAATATCCACGTTCTTCTCTTGCTCTGTATAGGCAAGACTTAGTCCACAGAATTTTCGAGCCGAGCAGTGGATTTAAGCTCTTGTTGTTATTCATCATTCATATGAATGTACTGATCTCCGTGTCTGGCCTTAGGGGCCCTCTCTCTGCATGGTGGCTATACCTGCATTTTGCGTGGCCCCAAAAGTGCAAGAATACTTTACTGACTGCGGAAATTTTCAGTAGACTTGCTTTTTGAGTCGGTGAATCTTCAGCCTTCTTTCTTTACAAGGGACTGGCACTTTGGAAGATCTGATTTCTTGCACAGAGCTAAATCTAGGACATGAATACATAACAGGATGCCATTAGGTTGGATACCTAGTGACCAGTTACCTAGGGAATTGCAGTGCATCACATCTTCCACATCTTACTGTGCCCTATGGCTTAGGTTAGGACAATCTTCAGCAGTTTGTTATTTTCCTTCAGAAGGTAATGAGATCTTTTCGGTGCAGAGATCAGTCAGGGGCAATCACAAATGATCAGTTTGTTACAATGTGCCGTATTTGTGATGACATTATATACTGGATCAATGGGATTTATGATTTTATAGATTGCTTCTGGTATACTGATGACATTAATGTTGGGAAGCAATATACAGATATGATTTACAGCTTTATTATGCTGGGTGCACTTCATGAACAGGGAAGTCTCCTGTGATGGCACATATACTATGTTTATCTCACCATTGCCTATATCATGGTTGGAGAACTTTAGGGGATATGTAAGCAATGAAAGGTTATCCTTAAAACAAAATTCTGTAAAATCTGTGCCGCTTCGTGCCTCTCCTGTTTCTTCTTTGGCTTATGGGCAGCAGTGCGACTTTCTTGCTTGTGATATGAGACAACACCCGTCCTGTTTTTTCCCCCTGGGACTTCTTTTGCTGCTTTTTAGGGAGCTATGAGGTTAATTTTGTTCTAGGTGTTGATCACTCCTTCCTAAGAGCTCTGGGCCAGGCAGTCAGCAATTTAAGCCCCTGAAGCTCTGACTCCACTGACAGTCAATAGCATTGCTGGTTCAAGTGATGGCCTATAATAAGGTGTCTCATTAGCAAGGTGCCACACAAGAAACAGCTCATGAGTAATGATCAGCAAACTTGCTCCGATAACGTGTTCTTGCCTAACAAATGGGCTATTCCTGCATGTGTTGCAGCTGTCTAACAGCCGCAAATCATGCAGCCACAGAGACTTGATCTTATTTTCAGAAGAGTTGTCCAGGAGACTAGGACCACGTGGAGAGCTGCAGAAAGACTTGGAATCAACAGGTTCCATTGTTTCAAAGAAAACAATAAGTAATGCACTTGGCCTCCATGTCCTGTATGCACGCTCACCATGCAAGACTCCATTGCTGGTAAGCCACAGTTGCGACTCCGACTCCTGGATTTTATCAGGT